>APFE031062236.1:0-10954 GCA_000404065.3 Pinus taeda | reverse complement strand
TTTCTTGTTCTCCTAGCTTTCTATGTGTTTCGTAAATAATATAAAGGATTGTTTCTCAGGTTTTGCACTGGAATATTGAATTATTAGCTATTTCTAGGTTAAGCATATTACATCCAAGGGCCCCGGCAATGCTCTTCAATGATTTATTTTATCATTCATCGCTGATAATATTGGTAAATTCTATATCAATTATTTCGTTACCATTTTCATTTCCTGCCAGGGAGATCGAGAATGAGTAGGTTCAGGAGGTGGGGTTGGATTCAGGAGGGTTTGGAATCGATTAGTCAAAATTCACCGGTCATGCTGCCTCTGTAACTATAGCTCAGATCCTTGGCTCTCCCTAACTTCCCTTCTGTGGCTTTCTAACTATAGCTTAGATTCCTCTGTTTGTATGTCTCCTCGTGCCCTTCCATATTTTCAAAATAGCATATATTACTCCGATTGAATTTCTGGATTTAAATTTGGATTCAAGGTATTTGGTTTATATTGAATTTCTGGATTTAAATTTGAATTCAATGTATTTGGGTTATATTGAATTTCTGGGTTATGTTGGACTTGTAATTTAATGGCTAAATTTTTTTCTATAGGCACACGCGGACCATATGGATTTGATTTGGGTCACCCTTTTATCCTCTCCAACTCCCCCATTTGGGTCACCCCTTTATCCTCTCCAGCTCTCCCAGACACCCTCCATACTGATGCAGAGGTTCAGTATCTAATCCAATCTCACCCACGGCCAAATTAGCATATATATATGAGATTACATAAAACCCATAACTATTTTTTTATTCATTATAATTTGGTAAATTTTCTCAAACACTGGGCTCTCTCTGTATTTAATTATTTTTAAATTTTTATTTTATGATATATTTTGTTGCCATTAAAATTTTTTAACAAAAAATTTGTTAAGTTCATCAAAATACTTACATAAAAAAGCATTTAACCATTTTTAAGGATCAGATATTGTTCGCCTCCTTTCGCTTTTGAAACACTAAAAATAGTTGTTCACATGATTTGGGACTGTATGCTTGGCTAGAAGCTTTCAACCCAGGATTTCAGTGTGATTATTACCATTGCCCCACTTCAATTTGAAATGTTTCACTGCTTCCAATGAACCTGCCTATAGTACTCAATTCACTCCAAATAGTAAAACGCGGTATCTATCTTTTAACATTGTGAATTTTCTGTGGGGATACTCACAAATTTCATTGTCATAATTAGTTAGATTAAATTTATGGGTTTATATTTTGATTTTCTCTCCAATCACTTTCGACATCTTGTAATTTTGTATTTCCTCTCCCTCAACTTGGCTTGTAATTTTGACTCGTTTGATTGTTTGGGAAGGAAATAAATAGAGGCTTTGAGTTGTCACTCTCACTCTCATTCAGTGTTTGTCGTTATTATGATTATATTCATATAAATTTCAATTTCTCCCACTCATTATTGATGGATATTTTGCCTGTATTAAAAAAAATGGTGAATACATTTGGGATTTCATAATAATTACATGTGTTGGAGACTTGTACACCCTTACCTTTACACTGTGGTGGAGACATTTCCAACTAGATTATATATTATATTCCACAGCATAAATACATGCAAGCAAACTTAATATACTATATTACACAGATATATATTATATTATATATAATATACTGCAGATATATGCATACAAACTTAATATATTATATTACACAGCATATATACAGAGTAGTGGGCTTACGGTTGGTTGTTGAGTCTCCTGGAAACCGTTGTAACCTTGTAAATATAATAGATTCATCTATCAAAGGTATTCTTGATTGAATATTGGATTTCTTTGTTTTCTTGTATGTCCATTCATTAATAATTTATATGATAGTTAGTTGAATTGAGGCTTCTGTGATCCATAATAGTTGAAAGAATAACTTCAACTTATATGATAGTTGTGATGAGTTTGATAATAAATAAAATTACAGTGATAATTGTGATGATTTTGATAATAAATGTATTTATTACTGTGTTTTCATTTTTTTACTAGTGAGAAAAAATGATTTTGATAATAAATTTATTTAATGTTGTATTTTTTTTTTTACTAGTTTGAAAAAATAATTATTCTTTTACTTCTAATTTTTAAAGTAGTCAAACTCTCACTGTTTGCATTTAATTGATTACATTTTTTTAGTTTGATGAGTATGTCTAAATAGGTTGTAGGCTATATGGCAGTAAGATGACTTATATTGCATGGGCATATCATGGTTGCAGAAACACAATGTAGAGCAAATGGTGCAAAGGTAAATTCAATGCATGATATGAATTTTCAATCTATTCATTGCCTTTCAGTTATAAAATTAGGCTGGCAATTTTTCATAAACTATTAAATTTGATTCTTTATAAAGCTTTTGCTACTTTACAAATAAGGCATAGATGACGATTAAATTTTAATAATTATTTTTTGTTTTTTTGCAGATGATAAGAAAGGACATGAATATACAAGCATGCTAGGATAGATGAACTATCTACATGTCATTATGAATTCATGACATGAATTCATTATGTTATCGTGACCCAAAATAAATTGGCATTCATTTATTTTTCATCTTCATTACGTAATTACTCTAAAACCACTAAAATAATAAAAAGTATTGTTTTGTTTGAAAGGGCTAAAAGCCCTTTCTCATTGCTCTTGAGGATGGACCATGGCTATCCTCAAGGGTTTGTGTCCCTCTCTCCACCTTACTTTTCCATTTACTTTTATTTATTTATTTTAGAACTAGATAGCTTTAGTTTAATAGATTGTAAATTAAAAATATCAAATAATGCATCAATATAAATAATAATAACATGTAAATTGAAAATCTTAAATTTTAGATCAACTCGAAGTTATGTAAATGCATTTGATTTAATCAATATGATATTTTTGTAGGCATGGGTTTTTGTGATAATTGCACAATTTTTTGATGCTTGTTTAGCAGTTCAATTTGTATATGATCAAGTTGTATGTCTTTATTGTATGTATATTGATTGGTTGGTGTATGTTAGTTACAATTATTTTTGTATGCCTATTGAGTGATTGAATATCTGTATAATGAAGTTGTATATTTTTATTGCATACAATGATTGATGGGTTTTTCTATTACTTTGTGATGATGAATTTAAATGCAGAATTTAGTGTAATGATTATTGTTTGAATTTCATTTATTTGATTGTGTTTTACAATGAATGGGAGGCACGTTAATATATATTTTGAATTGTGTGAGAATTTTCTTTGTTAATACTTGGTGCTTGGTATCTATATTATGTTTGTGCATTCAAATTTTTTCTATGTGTGTGATGACAAAAATTTGATATGTAATGTTCAATGTATTTGTGTCTTTACAATGCTTTTTCTGACGTGTACTTGTGACTGTGTATGAGAATGGTTGTTGTTTGGCTTTTTATTTACATAGTTGTGTATTTATAATGAATGTGGATGACATGTTTGATATGTACTTTGAATTTTGTGTGGCTTTTCTTTAGCATATGGCTTGATTTAGTGTCTACATTATTTTTTTATGTTTGGATATTTACAATCTTCTATGTATGATGATAAAAATTTCATATGCAATATTTGTATGTATTTATAATTTTGCATGTAGTACGAAGATTTGATGGGATGTTTGTATGATTGTGTATTTGCAATGCTTTTGATGTTGATGTTTGAATGTTTGTGCATTTGCAATGCTTGTTATGATTGTGTGTTTGTATTGCTTATTAGATTGTAAATTAAAAGTATCAAATAATGCATCAATATAAATAATTATAACATGTCAATAGAAAATCATAAATCTTAAATCAACTTGAAGTTATGTAAATGAATTTGATTTAATCAATATAATATTTTACAACCATGGGATTTTGTGATAATTGCACAATGTTTGGATGCTTGTTTAGTGGTTTGATTTATGTATGGTAATTGCAATTTTTTTTGTATGCATATTGAGTAATTGAATTTTTGTATGATAAAGTTGTATGTTTTTATTGTATGCATTGATTGATGTGTTTTTCTCTTACTTAGTCACGATGAAGTTAAATGCAGAATTTAGCGTAATGATTTTGGTTTGAGCTTCATGAGGGAGATATCGGTGATTTAAAATCAGAGTTCGGATGAGGGAGATATCAGTGATTTAAAATCAGCTCTTTTTCTAGAAAATTTCATGACGACGAGAAAGTGGAAATAGATTGGTGTGCTAGCCAAGAACCTGTATGCACTTGAGGTACAATATGCATGCAAAGCTTTGAGGAGCAAGGCAAAGGCTAGATACTTGGTGGTTGAGAGGGAGAGTAAATTACCTCTCAACATGTAGAGCAAGAAGAAGTGTCAGACAATTGCGGAGGAGCCACGATTGGTGCAGTAGCTTCAGGAGGTTACGGAGTAGCCACAATAGGGGAAGCTTAGTGGAGATCGAGTAGAGACATCTACTCATGCAGAGAACTCAAGTAGGGGGGAACTTTGAGGCAGGTGGACAAAGGGATCACATGCAGTCATACCTCCAAGTAGGAGGTGGGGTGATGTGGAGTGATCGTCCCAAGGAGGAGGGGCAGGATCCTTGAGGTACCCAACCTCTTAGATGAGACCTTGCTACATGAGCCCCGATGTGGAGTAGCAGGAACTGACTGATTGGGTAGAGACAAATGCGGATGGAGCGGCAAAGAGAGCGATAGTGCAGGGAATCCTAGGACATCGTATAAATAGCAGGTTGCAGCAATGTGAGAGGCACAAGTGTTTTGCACAATGCTAGGTGGCACAAAGAGGTGTGAAATGGTGCGAGATGCATGGAGATGTTGCAGTAGTGTAGATATCAGAGAGGGAGCACTTGTCAGCAGCAGGTAGAGCTTCAGCATCAGAGTATGTTCCTAGCCCAAGAGAGTGGTCAGTTTTGAGTGTTTTTGTTCCAAGTGTTGTTGGAGCAAGTGGACCAAGTAGATGTGTTGCATGTAGAACATTCCAGAGTTACAGGATCAAGTTCGAGAGGAAGCCTTTCTTGTTGAGAGGGAGTGTTGAAAAATGTGCAACAAGAATAGCATGTCGAAAAATAGTAGTTTGTCCAATAAGGTCATTGGCCACATTGGGTGAGAGGTGAAACTGCTAAAAATAGAAAGTTCTAAAAATAGCATTTCTGGGTCCCTTCCTACTTATAGCAATCCCTAGTCTATCTATAGGAAGTAAAATCAATTTTGGTCTTAATAGCAATTGGAAATATTAATTAATTAATTCAGTCGAGTTAATTAGTTAAGAAAATTCGAATTTGAAGTATTTGTGAGAATGCACATGAGTTGTCCCATTGATTAATGAATTTATCCTTAATTTCCTCCACTGATTGAGGGAATAAGTATGAGTTCTATAATGAGAGAATCAGTTGACTTAGTTCTAACTAGTCAAGTCTAGTTAGATTATTTTAACAAGTTGTTAAAATAATAAAATATGGTTTGTTAATGCTTGCATGCATGTTACAACTATTATTTTAGGTCACTAAGAATTCACTCATGGGTAACTGTTGCATGTCAGTTATGTCAGAGACCCAGTTGAGATCAAATGTGGGGCAGTGTACTATCAGATGCTTGGATATTTCTAGTAAGTATTCCTTGCATGGAGAAGGATCTATTATAGGAGATTGGAGGACTTGTGGCCTATATATTGAGGCCTAGGTAGTGCATGATTTTCATCTTCTGATTGAAGATCGTCAGAGTACAAAGAGAGCAGGATAGCTATTGAGTTGATTCTTTTTGTATTGTGAAGAGGATTCCACTTAATTGATAATACATGGTTGGGTTTTTAAGCGGGTGCTTTCCCCTGGATATATCTTGTGTTATGTATGTTTGATTTCTCCATATTAGTAATATGTGTTCTTATTGATGTTTCTCATGGTTCATTAAGCTTCCGATAAAATGTTTATAGAAGTAGATCAAGTTTTTTGCTTTAGTACATTGCATTACCGGGTTGATCTACAGGTGGGAAATTTCTACATGGTATTAGAGCTAGTTGATTTGTAGAAAATGTTCTCCATGGTATCAGAGCTTGCTGATTTGTAGAAAAATTCTACAAAACTCTCCAAGAACTAATGGGGTATATGGAAATAGGTCTCCTGGTGGGTACAGGTAATAAAGAGAATGCAGCACCATCTAAGGAGTTCAATGCATCTGACAGAGGACAAGGACTTCGATATGAGGAGCAAAATAAGGATGAAGGTTGGAAGCCTTTGCAATGTTGGACTTGTGGAGGAGAGCATCATAGGGGATATTTCCCACAACATTTGGGTGGTAGACCATGGATCTATAGTGCTCAGGAGGCACAGAAAGTGGGCGATGTTGGGAAGAGTATTCCTAAGATCTATGCAGCAGTAGATAATAGACACATAGACCATTAAGCATCTATCATTGACATGGATGGTAATAATTTTTATCAAGTTGTTTCTATTTTGATTGACCATGGATCTAATTATAGTTATGTTAATCCTGACCTGGTGGATAAGTGTGGTTTGAATAAAGAAGTGCATGCAAATTCTTAGTTAATGTAGTTGGCTATAGGTACAAAGAAGTGGGTTCATCATTGGGTAAGAGCTTGTGCATTTGATTTGAATAGTATGTGTACCTCAGCACATTTGAATGTATTACTGTTGTGATCATATAGTATGTTGTTTGGCAGGGATTGGTTGTACCTTCATAGAACCAAGGTGTATTGTTATGACAAATCCATTGAATGCTTGGATGACAATGGAGAATAAAGAGTCTTGTGAGGTAAGAAGAAAGCAACGGTAGTTAGAATGGTGATAGTTATGCAGGCCAAGCGTAGTCGTAGGAAGGGTGTGTGTTATTTGCAGTGCACATTTCTAGTGATAAATGTAAGGAAGTTGAGGATGCAAATGTTTTGAGCAGGTACCCAGTTCTACATCAGTTTTAGGATGTATTTCCTGTAGATATTTCAAAGTTTCCACCTCACAGGGAAGTAGACATTTCTATTGACTTGGTGCCAAGGGCAACTCCGGCATCAAAGGCACCTTACAGGATGAGTACACCTGAGTTGGTAGAGTTGAAGCTATAGTTGAAGGAAATGCTAGACAAGGGATACATTAGGCAATGACTAAAAGTAGTTAAATCAAGTGACCATCAAGAACATGTATCTGTTACTGAGGATTAATGAATTGCTTAATTAGTTGAAGGGAGCGACAGTGTTCTTGAAGCTTGATTTGAGAACCGAATATCATCGGATACGCATTAAAGAAGAGGACATCTACAAGACAACTTTCTGAACTAGGTATGGCCATTATGGGTTTGTTGTAGTTCCATTGGTTTAACTAATGCTCTAGCTACCTTTATGTTCTTGATGGATAGTGTGTTGTGTCCGTATTTGGACAAGTTTTTTATTGTGTTCTTTGATGATATATTGGTATATTATAAAAAATGAAGAAAATCATGTCAAGATTTTAGCAGCAATTTTGATATTATTGAGAGAGAATCATTTGTATGTTAAGCTCATCAAGTGCAGATTCTTTAAGACTGAGGTACACTACTTGGGACACGTGGTTTCTAAGGATGGCATAGCAGTGGACCCAGAAAAGGTAAGATCTATCATGGAGTGGGTAGTTCCCAGGAATGTGGATGAGGTGAGATCTTTCATGGGGCTAGCAAGTTATTACAGGAGGTTCATCAGGAACTTCTTGCAGATTTATTATCTTATCACAACATTGCAAAGGAAAGGTAAGAGGTTTGAATGGACAGAGGAGTGTGCGTCCATTTTTTAGCAACTCAAGCAGTTGTTGACACATGCATGAGTGTTAAATATTGCCAATGTGGACAAAGAGTTTGTAATATGTACATATGCTTGTAAGAGAGGAATTGATGGAGTCCTTATGCAGGCTGGACAGGTGGTATGCTATGAGTCACGGAAACTAAAATAGCATGAGAAGAACTACCCGCTACATATCTTAAGTTGGCAGTGGTCATACATGCATTGACCATGTGTAGGCAATATCTTCTTGGTAGGAGGTTTGTATTGATGAGTGATCATAGTGGTTTGTGGTATCAATTTAACCAACCGAATTTGATTGCAGGTAGGCTCAGTCGCTGGCCACGATCAGTGAGTTCGATTTTGAGATCAGGTATATCAAAGATAAAGACAACAAGATCGAAAATGCTCTTAACAGAAGGATACATGTAAATCACATAGCAGGTATGAGCTCCTACGGGATGGATTTACAAGATAGGATCTTACAAGCAAGTCAATAGGATGTTAGGTATCTGGAGATTGTGCACAAGTTGCAGCAGAGTTCAGCTAGTGGTACAAGTACAGGTTTAGAGACATGATATATGTGCGAGATAGTAGTGAGCTCAAGAAGGCGAGATTGAGGGAGTTTCATGCGAAACCATATTTAGGTCACCCAAGATATCAGAAGATGCTAACAGCAGTGCCGAAATTATATTATTGGCCAAATTTGAAGTGATATGTAGCAGAGGTTTTGGCTAGGTGCTTGGATTTTCAGCAGATGAAGGTAGAGTGTAAGCATCCATGTGGGCTTCTATAGCTGATTCTGATTCCAGAGTGGAAATGGGAGGTCATTTCCATGGAATTTATAAGAGGTTTGCCGAGGACAGTGAGACAACGTGATTCCATCATGGTAGTGGTGGGCAGGTTGATAAAGGAAACACACTTCATTACAGTGAAGTCTACATTCTCAGCGAGTGATGTAACACACATCTTCATCAAGGACGTGGTCAGATTGCATGGAGTTCCGAATAATATTGTGTCAGACAGGGATGTGAAGTTCACTTCCAAGTTTTAGAAGGAGTTATTTGCAGGTTTGGCTACAGAGTTAGCCTTCAGTACATCTTATCATCCACAGATAGATGGGCAGACAAAGAGGGTCAACAGGATATTGGAGGACATGTTGAGGATGTATGTGATGCATCAAAAGTGGAAGTGGAAAGAGTACCTTCCACTGGCAGAGTGTGCTTACAAAAATGGGTACTAGGAGTCACTAAGGATGAGCCTGTTTGAGGCGTTGTATGGGAATAGTTTTAATACTCCCATCAATTGGAGTGATCTGGTGAACAGGGTGTTGATTAGACCAGACATGTTGGAATACATGGAGTGAGGAATGCATGTAATCAAGAAGAATTTGAAATTAGCACGGGATAGACAGAAGAACTACGCAGATCAAAATAGGTTGTTCAAGGAGTTCCATGTTGGGAAATAGGTGTACTTGCGCATCAAACCAAAGAAGAGATCCTTGCAGATTGGATAATGTGAAAAGTTGGCAGCCCGGTTTTTTAGACCTTTCAGGAATATTGAGAGGATTGGGCCAGTAGCCTATCAACTTGCACTGCCTTCGATAATGAAATTCCATGATGTTTTCCATGTGTCATTGCTTAAGAAGTATGTTAAAGATGTTAATCATATGATTGACTAGTCTGTATTGCAGGTGGAGCCAGAAGGATAGTTCCAGTAGGAACGACAGTGTATATTGCAGAGAAAGGTTCTCATGCTCTGGAAATGAGCAATCAAGTACGTTAAAGTGCAATGGAAGCAATTTTGGCCCAATGAATCTACATGGGAGATGGTGGATCAGACGTGGGCTATGTACCCTTGCTTATTCATTGGTTGAGCGGATGTTTTGGTACATGTTTTGGTGATGTTTGGTATATGTACATATGTATACAGATGTAAATACCACCATGAGATATGTTATAAATATTCAATAAGGGGTATGGTTTTCATGTCATTATGATGTTCTACTTATTATGTTGTCATGTTGATTTGCTTCTCAACAGGATGATAATTGTACATACTGCAATGAGCTAATTTATAAAGCTCCATGGGTAGTATGTTTTTCTTACAGAAGCCTTGTTGGCTCTAGGTGTTCTTGAATACCGAGGATGGTGTTCCCCCAAGGGGGAGGGTTCTATAACAACCCTAGTGAAAATTCCATGTAATAAAAGTTAATAAAGGAAAAATAATAACCACAGTTGTTGGGATGTTTATTCCAAGCTGAATGTTGGGAAAAAGATAGTGATGGGGATAACTAGTGATTTGTTAATGGCTAAGGAAATTCGAAAAGGCAATGACAAATTCTTTGGAAAGGAAAAATGGTATTTTGGCACATTTATTTATGAAAATAATGGAAAATGAAGAAAATAGAGGCCTCATTAATAAAAAGGCTTCATAGGATCAGTTCTCAGACTTTTGTCAGTTCAATTTTGGAGCTCTCTCTCTATTCTCTTTCTCTCATACTCTTGGACACATACAATATTTTTGGAGCACTCTTGGAGGAGTGTGGCATACTTAGAGTTTTGGAGAAAGAAGGCAAATGAAGAGAAGGAAAGTACAAGACGAAATTGAAATTAGCAACTACATCGGGTTTTGCTTGTAAGTACTGAGTTGCATGTATGTTTTCCTCACTAGTTTTGGCATGCATGGCATATGCATGTGGTTTATTGGTCATGATTTATCATTGGCATGGATGTTTGCCTATATTGACAGTGGAGTTTCCTAACCTTGCCATTTCTTGTATAGCCATAGTGTTGTGGGTTTATTTCTTTACTTTTCTAGTTGGTCCTCATGTTTCCTTTAGCTTGGGTTGAGTTACTAATTCCTAGAAGCGATGGTTAGATAAACACTCTAGAAGCCCAGTAACAGCTTGGGTTGAGTTACTAGTCCTGGAAGCCTTGGTTGGAAAAACACTCTGGAATCCCTTGGTGGGTTGAGTTACTAGCCCTAGAAGCCCTGGTTGGAAAAAGCACTTTGGAAACCCTGTATTAGCTGCGGGGAGGCTTGGGTAGAGACCAATATGGCAATAGTTTCTAGTGTTCGACCGTGAGGTGGAATCATTGTTGAATGGGTTGAAGTGGTGATCAGAACTTAAACCAGAATGCAAAAACTTACATATATAATCATAAACATAGAGATGTAGCATAAAAATGTTAAAATTTATGTTTTTCCACC
>APFE031062235.1:254270-289423 GCA_000404065.3 Pinus taeda | reverse complement strand
GGGTCCTGTGCGGTCCACCTCCAACCAAGAATAGGGAATTCGGAATTAAAACACAAGGTATCTAGGATATATGCACTATAATAGAACGGGGGAATTTTCCTCTCAGCGACTCTAGTTTTATTCCTAAAGTCACTAACAGCTACTGCTAGCTTATCTGAAAGGATAGTAGCCCAATCCATAATCGTGCTGTTCATTGCCGCCTCCATGAGAGGAACCATCTCAATGGTAAAAATGGCAGTCGTGTAAACCCCACAACCTACACATCATTATACCAGCGTAGCAATAAGGAGAACATAAAGAGTCGACCGAGTACTTACCGGAGGATTCATGCTTATGTTTATTTGGATTTTGCCTCCAGTCCTTGATAGGTTCGGACTCAATCTCCTTCTCGCTTGCGAACTTCTCCAAAAAGGCGCTATTGTATATCTTCTCTGGCTTAGGCAAATGATACATTTGCCTCAGATCTTCTGGCTTAAATGACCCAAAAATCCTTCCATTCCTTGTGCTGAAAGTTCTGTCTGTGATGGGGATTTCTTCAATCGCCCATCGCACAACATCTGTATATGGGAGAATTTGCTCCCTTGCTTCTATCCTATGGAGGAAAGAATCGGCCAAATCCTTGAGAGTGCATTTTGACTTTTTTAATGAATCCGCGGTAGCTTCTTCTACCGTCTGCGTTGGTTTCTCGGCCTCAATCAAGTCATAAGTTCCTTGCCAAGTTACTCTGGCGAGGCCTGCGCATGTTGTGTCGGATATTAGGCCCTTTTTGCTGTTTACTACGGCTTGTCTTGCAGCTGGTGGGTTGGAAACACCTGCAACTTTCTTTGACTTCTTACCCATCATGCCCGAATTCTTGTGTAAGACTGTATTCTGCACAGAGAGGCAATTTGGCGTAACACAGAGATAGCGATAAAAACTCACAATTGATAGCAAATGAATAGACAAGCAGTGATATATTTTGCTTTTTAGAACAGGCGCGGAGACGATCTATGGGCAGATCTTAGGACATGAATCTATTAAGTGACCGTATAGAGCCTGCCACCTTATAAATGCCCATTATATCAATATTTGGTCGAAAGATCTCTTTAAGCATGAAATGGACGTATTGGCGGCCGAGCGGGAGTGATTATGCCTTAAATAACATTAAATCGGGCTTTCCAATCACTTTAACGGCTTTCTATCGAAAACCGTGCCTTATCGCATCGCATCGGGGGGGTATAACATGACTGGATTTAACAATGCCTTGAGTATCGCCGATCGCCGATTGCGATATCGCATCGGCGAAAGGCATATGCGCATTAAGTATGAAACAAGGGGACCCGCCGATCGTCGATTGCGATATCGCATCGGTGAAAGGCATATGCGCAATGATTTTAAAATAAAGGGGATGTGCCGATTCCCGATCACCGATAGCTTATCGCATCGGGGCTTTGATATGGGGTGCTTTAGTGGTGCATTTGGGTATCGCCGATCGCCGATCGCCGAACACTATATGGCATCGGCGGAAAGTCTTTAAGCCATTTGTTGCATCCTTCATGTCATTGCGATATGCGATCTTGCGATCGCTTTATCGCAATAACCGAATATTTGCTTTATTTCCTTTTTTAAATAGATATTGCTTTAAAGGGTTATTCATAAAGCGCTCCTTTGATTATCAGACTTTTATAAAGTAAAAGTTTTGATATCAATTTTATTTTTAAAGGGACCCATTTCATATTTTAATGTTTTTATGAATAAAAATAATATGAAATGGGGGGTTGTTTGCAAAGCACAACATGTGTGAAAGTGGGAAATGAATTTGGGTGTGTAAATATGCTCCCTTGATAACACAAGTTGAGAGATTACAATATTCTTCAACAACTGATGGCTCCAATTTATATATGTGGGTGCAAGTAAGTAAAGACATTGTTAGGCAACATGCCTTTTGTTAAATAAGGGCATGGGAGACTACTAGTTTTTGGGAATATGCTTAGCAACATATGCCACAATTGAAGGGCAAAGAGAATCTTCAAGACCTCCAACTTGTTACAACTAATTTGGGTGTGGTAAAGGTATATGAATATTGGGAACCTATGGAGGGTATTGAAGTATGGAGAAAGTGGACGAATAAGGAGGATTGGACAAATTTTCCACGCAACTTACCATGGGAGGCTTTGCAATAGGAATTACGAGACAAAATGATTAGATGCTCCAATGATTGTGATATTTTGCGATGGGGAAAATTTCCAATTTGTTATTTATCCTTAAAAGAGGTATATTCGATTATTACAGATCATTTGAATATGATGAAGGAGAAAATTTGGAATTGGATTTGGCCTGGAATATGGTGGCAAATAATTTCCACTTTTCTATGGTTAATTGCTTGGGGTAGAGCCCTTAGTTGGAAAAAATTGTGCAAAAAAGGTTATGAAGGACCTCTTTATGTTATCTTTGTATCTAAGTTTAGGAGATTGCAGACCACCTCTTCCTTTCATGTAGCTTTTGCTTAGAGGCATGTGATATACTTTCTACCATCTTCGGTACTATGTGACCCAATCACTCAGACCTTTTTATGATGCTGAATTAGTGGAAACTTTTCAAATATAAAAATCCGGTCATTAATAGGGTGTGGAATATTGTAATTGGATTTATATTATGTAATTTATGGAAGGAGCGTAATGGTAGGTTTTTTCAACAGAGAAAACACACATCTCTGGTGATTAGAGATTCGTTCCTCTCAAATTTAAGGGAAACACTTCTAATTGTTCAATGGTCTCCAGAAGATTGGATGGTGGATGAATCACGAGCTTCTGTTATGTGAAATCCTAAACTGGATCTGGCAATAATCCCTTGAAGCTCTAGGTCTAAGTAGGATGGTCCTCTATTGTAAAATTCTTACTTCCCCCCCTCCACATAACTTTATAAAGTTGAACTTAGATGGGGCCTTAAAGGGAAACCTTGGTTTCACAGGGTGTGGAGGCATTTTTCATGATGCCAATTTTGTCCCCTTGAGAGTTTTCACAATGAACTATCAGTTTGCAAGAAATAACCTAGCCAAATTTTGGGCATTAAAAAAAGGTTTGCAATTGGCCATTCAGGAAGGCTTTAAATTGTCACAATTTGAAGGTGATTCCATGTCAACTATCCAATGTATGAAGCAACTCTTACAAGGGCAACCTACCTCTAAAACTATACAAAGTTACAAATTAGAGGGGGTGGTGAACAACATTAGTGTTCTACTTGGTCACTTGTAGTATGTAATTGTACAACATATAAGAAGGATATGGAACAAGGTCGCAATTTTTCTGGGAAAATTTGGGATGTTGATTTAAGAATTTGAATTTGGATGAGCCTTAGCCTCCCAAAAATTGGGAAGAAGAATTACAACCTATGTATACTCTAATTGCAGAGGACAATACATCCACATTTGGGAGTTCCCTAATGGGGGTGTAACCCAAGGAGAGCACCAATGGCAAATGGTGTGAAAGGATCACACTTCCCTGTAAACTGGAATGGCATGGCATGTGAAGGGTGTTCAAGCTCGAGGTTATAAAATTATGTCCTTTCAATATAAATGTATGGATATTGGACTAGGGTGGAAAATGTACGTGGTGCAGTGTAGTGGTTGTGGGGTGATGTCCTCACCCCGTTGTCTCTGGTATGTTATTGAGGTGCGTTCTATATGATTGGGAGGATTTGTTCCATGCTTTGATGTTGTCGGTGACATATTGGGCTATGGTGGAATACAAATTTCTCATTTGGGGTGTTTTCTATACTGATGAGAGATTTAAGTCAATGTTTTTCATTTTGTTCATGCATGTTACAGAACATGGCCTTGTCTTCAAACTAGTGGTCTTACTTTGTCAATGTTTTTCATTTTGTTCCTGCATGTTATAGAACATGGCCCTGTCTTCAAACTAGTGGTCTTACTTTCCAATTCGACCCTCCACAATTGTGATTTTGTAGGCATCTCATTCCCTTTCCTAGTATTGGTTTATGGTTGCTGGTATCTGGGAAATTTCTCTGTTTAGCTTTAGATTGAGGGTTTTAATTTTCTGGTTGAAGGTGTACTATACATTTTTGGTGTTATGTTTCTTTCATTCCTGTAAGTCTATGCTTACTCATGGTTTGGGAGATTTGGGTTTTGTAATTGTCACTAGGAATTCTCTTTTTCTTTTCAAATAATTTTATTTGATGTGGATAACGTTCTCCTGGTAATTTTCCTTGGGTGTGGCTTAACGGGTGGTCTGACTTTGCAACGAGTTAGTGTGGTGTCTCATGAGTCAAATTTTCAGAGTCTTGTGCCCTTACTCTGTAGTGAATTGTATGCTTGTGTTGGTTTTGGAACTTGTATGTGGAGTTTGGGGGATGATTTATGTGTATTCCTGTTGGGTTGCCAAGGTTTAGTGTTTAGTTAATGTGGTTGTTTTGTTGGACATGGCTCTCTCTTGGGTTGTTGGAATTGATCCATTGTTCTAGTTACCATGCCTCCTTGTTAGAGAATGCAAATCTGCAGAGGAGGTGCTAGTATTGATAGTCCTCAACATCGTCAGTTGTTTAGTTGGGATTCAATGTTGAAAATAACAACAAGAAATGATAAAAATAGAATCCAGAAATTCCAATTTTAATTTGTCCTTGAATTAAAATCGAATTTAGTCTTACCAGCTACTTGGAAATAATTAATTAATTCAGTTTGAATTAATTTGTTGGAGAAATTCAAGTTAGAAGTCTTTCTACAGTTATGCAACAGTTATCCCTTAAATTAAGGAGATTATCCCTTAATTAAGGAGATAATATTGAATTATATTTGAATTGTAATCAGTTAACTCAGTTTACTGAGTTAAGTCCAGTTAAATTAGCTCCAAATTGTTTAAGGAACTAATTGTGAGTTATCAGTCAGTTGATGCATGCATGAACTCAACTAGTGTACTCCAGATAACTAAAGATTCCCTCATCAAAAACTCATGCATGTCTATTATGAGAAATACCCAATTGAGATTAAAGACAAGGACAATGTATTGTCAGTTGCATGTGTTTTCCTATAAAGGAAAATCATGCATGCAGTCAAGGTAAGGTTCCTTGAGGATTGCACAGTCCTGACAGTGTGTTAGAGCAATGCGTGAGAGCAGTGTTCCACTGAGTGGAGGAGAATCATCGACTAGGAAATGTGCAAGGAAATAGGAGCTTGGAGGGCAGAGGAGAAGGCTTGTGAGAGGCTTTGATTGTCTGGGAGCATCCAGGAGGATTGTACTGAGAGCTGGCTAGTTGTAAGAGCTAAGGCTTTGTATAATTCTGACGTATTTCCACCTTGTATAATAATATAGATAGTGGGGTTTTTAGCTAAGGCTTTCCCCTGAGTATTTTCTATGTTTCATGTGCATTGATTCTTCTTCTTCTGGTTATATGTGTTCAAATCGATCTTGCTCAATCTTTAAGCTTCCACAAACTGATAGGAGAAGTAGATCATAGTATTTTGGTTTGGTATATTGCACTATCTGGTTAATCTACACTAAGATTTTCTACATGATCTTAGAGGTAGATTTGTAGATAATTTGTAGAATTTCTACATGGTATCGGAGCTAGCTGATCTATAGAGAAATTTCTACATTCAATTGCCTCTTATTTTGACTTGGTCCCTCTGAAAATGCGAAGTGAAATTCTTCTATTGTAATCATAGGATTTTTGGAATCATCCTTACTTCTCCGATTCAGAAATTGAAGGTCAGGGGTTAAAATGGATTTTAGACCTGCATAAGTTCTGGAAGATGAGATTGCATTTTTTGCATTCTCTCTCTGTTCGTCAATAGTTGTCTAATCTTTTTCAAATGGTCTTATGAGACAAACAAAATCTCTTTGCTGGTTAGGAGGATATCAAATGACTTCTCAAGAATGTGCGATCTTGTCTTGATGATATAAATTCTCATCTCAGTTTGGTGGAAGGTTATGTGATGTCAGAGTCAAAGTCAAGGGATTTGACCAATAAACCTAGAGACCTATTGTCACTGCCACAACACCCTCCAAATTTTGCTATATTCAAAATTTTGGAGGCTACCCTTTTTCATGTGAAGTGTCACTTTTGGTCGTCAAGTGTCATTTCATGTTCCTTCACATATGCTAAGTGTCCATGTTCCTTTCTAAGTTTGTCACATCATCAAGAGTAACAATTTTGCACCATAGGGTCATAGTACACTTTATGATTATAAAACGATACTTTTGGCCGCAAGTGCATATACTTTGTCTGTTCTACTTGGAGAATGTTTCTAACCTATATTTTTGATGTATATTTCTTAGTATTGGGTCATTTCTAAGTTTTGATGATGAGTTGCTACGTGTTGCTTGATTTTTCTCCTAGATTAGTGTGTTTTTCAAGGTTGCATCCTCCTAGACTTAGAATGTTTTTTGACTTTTCAAGCCCACCCTCTAGGCTAGGAGAGCGTACTATACACTCTCAAGGCTTAGTGGATCCCCCTTTTCAGTTATGACTACAACTTGTGCTTAGAAAGCCTTCCTCTAGCGCACAACACACTCTCACTCATTAAGATCCTTCCTTGTTGCTTGTCTCTATGCCCTGCACATAGAATTAACCTTTTCCTCCCAATTGAGTGCACTGAGCACTCTTAGTGGCAGTGAGGCCTCCATTGTACCTTGTACTTGTGCCCTATGCCCTACTTGTGGCCTTGGCCTCCCTTCCAAGCGTACAACACATACTTAATGAACAATCATGCTAGTTGTCCCTTATTGTTGCGCTCTGTACCCTCCATCATGCCTTCTCCTTCTCGAATTGAGCACGTAATGCATCATCAATGATCATTGAAGCCCCTCCTTATCTCTTGCAAGTGTGCCCTATGCCCAAAAATCTTCTCCCTCTCCTCTTGGTGCACTGTTGATCCACGTTTTGTTTTTTTTTTTGCATGGAGCATGATAGAATAGGACATTTTTGGGCTAATTCTTGCTTGCAACGAGTGATCTACATATGCAGGTGTCTAATGAAGCATGGTAAAGACCTGCGAGAATATATGATGAGATTTTTTTCCCCAAGGAATCATATTGAAGACAAAGGCACCATGTTGCAACAGTTGAAAGAATAATGGATCCCGATGGTCAAAGTGACTCATGAAGACTTCGAGATATTTCAAAACCCTTTGGAGGGTAGATGGCTATAATAATGTAATATTTGTTATAAGTATTGGAGCCATAGTAGCAATGTCGTCAATGACTAGATAACTTTATGTACAAGTCACCCTGAGTCCAAGTCATCAATATTTGCTGACTTGTCATGTTGTCGTCACATGATGATATGGAAATTATGATGTAATTTTGACAATTGTCGTAAATGTAAATATGTGGAAGTCCAAGAGTCATATATGGGCAAAAGAGCCACATCGAGAAGTCCAAAATTCTCATAGAAGTCCAAAGGTCACTTAGAAGTGAAAAAGTCATATAGAAGTCCAAAGGTCACTTAGAAGTGAAAAAGTCATATAAAAGTCCAAAAGTCCTATTAGAAGTCTAGGAGTCACGAGGAAGTTCAGAAGTCATGAGGACATGAAAGGTCATTCCTTTTGTTATTAAAGAGGTTTCATTACTCTAAGAGGGGACTTTTAACCTTGGCTTCTCCATCCAGGCATTAGAGAGGAAGATAGTTCTTTTGGAGAGCAAGAAGTGGCTTAATGCTCCACTATTAGAGTTAGTGGTGTTCATTGTATTAATGTATATTGGAACTTTTCCCTAATACTTGAAGCTCTATTGAGCCAACACATTTTCATGCGTATATCGTGAATGTTTTGAGACTATTCTATGGATTTTTATGGTATATGTTGGTATTCACATGTGCTAACATAATTGAACTATTTTGGTGGCTTTGGTGCTCATCTCATTGAATATGTGTTGTATTTGTTTTCATGATTGTTGCATCTATGTGAACGATTTCACTTGACTAACGATTCTTTCTTATGATGTGTGTATGCATTTATTAGATCAGTACTAATACTTCTCTTCTAAAGGCTCACTTTTGTTCCCTTCTAGTGAAATAACCTTGATATAGATTACAATTGAAAATTTCATAAGACATACTTTCTTGTTCATTCAAAAGTACACGTGCATTGCTCTCTTTTGCTAATAGCCGCAACTAAGGCAAACATTTAAGTAAATGGCAGCCAGGCCATAATTCCGGAAGGGACTCCTATACCAAATGGTGCGAGGTCTAATTGGGACTTCATATTGGGGAGATCCCTTATATGTTGGCAGGTCCAACACTGTCAACAAGACCCTATTGACCCACCTATTGAAAACGCTCCAAATTTTATTATTATATCATCTGATTAAGATGGGTCACAACCTTTGAGGTTTTTTTTTGGATGCCTATTGATTTTCACGGATTTTGATGGTTTTCATGGACTTTATCTGCGGTGATAAATGGAAGTCTTGGTAACTGCTAAATTTTTTTGGGCTCACTCTTGGTTTTCTCAACATCTCCTTCGCAAGATTGGTTTTAGTAAATGGGTATTGTGGTGCATCTTTTTGTATATGCTCAATGCTCCTGGTATATGGGAACTGTGACACATATTTTGGTAGATAGTCAATGCCTTTGGTATATGGGCACTATGGTGCATTTTTTAAAATTCTACTGTGACGATGGGTAGATGGTTTAATGACAAGCTTTCTTTGTTAGTCGTCATTTGGGTTTGGCATGGACACATTAAGGTGGATCTTATGTCTTTTGCATACTCCTCCTGTTGTAATTTCTGCTTATGAAATATGTTGGTTTTTGAATGGTATCTCTCTGTTATGTGATTATGGATAGTATTTTCCAAACCTTTGTCCTTACACTTAGTTCTTGTCTTTAGCTCTTATGTTTCAGCTTTTGTGTAGTTGGTATTGTGTGGTTTTTGGTGCTAGTGCCTGTTGTAGCTTTGAGGAGTTTTATGCTCTCGTGCCAATATGTTTTGCAATGCTTGGAAATATATTCTCAACATATACTCTTTTTTATTAATGAAAATCCTTTGCACCAATTCAAAAAATTAAAAAAGATTCTTTTGATTTGCTTCCCTCAAAAGAAAAAAATATTAATGTAATGCAAATCTAAACGATTAGATATTTAATCTTAAAAATTATAATATTTATAGATTATCAAACCAAAGTGAAATTGTATTTAGTATAATACAAGTTTCTAATTTTGTTAGCATGCCTTTAATTCTTAAGAACTTCCCCAAATATGATGGTAGTCAAAATTGATGCTTCATTCAAGATATTTCCATGTGTCCCCTACACAATGTCTTTGGTTATGCCAAGGATTTCTTGGAAGGTAAACTGTAAAAATAGACTATAGAGTTATCTAATGATCAAATAAATTGTTTGTTATATTTGCCTTTATCTAAATTTGGCAAATAAAACATCCATGAATCTGATTAATCCATTGTCCACACTGCAATTCTGACAATTTGGTTTGATTTAGAGATAATGAAAAATTCTAAAATCATAGTTTTGAGTAGCTAAACTTATAATTTTGTTATTATTTTCATCTTAGCTATCAAATTTGGGCCAAAAACATACTATAAAAAAATTTCGCAACAACATTTTAATAAATATTTAGCTCATGGCATAAATCACCAATGAAGAAATATAGGGCATAAACTCAAATGAGTTAATGGTAAATGAATGGTGCTTCATTGAAAAATGTTTGTCCCATGTATACTCTCTACAAAATATCTTTGATCATATCATATAGCTAGAGAACATAGAAAGTAAGCCATAAAAATAAGCTAGTAACAAGGAATATAAACTCAAACACAAATCAACAATTAAAAAATTCACAGAATGTATACCATAATAATAAATCACTGGTAAGGAGTTATACAACTTCAACAAATCAACAACTAAGGAAATGTTGAACCTTAAATATTACATGGGAAAATATATCAAGATTTCCTATACCCTTTGAGGATATGATTGAGCTTTAGAACGAAAATTTCATCTAAACATCTTAAATCTCTAAAATCCATACTATATGACCACATTGAATTTGAAGAATATTGCTCTCATGTCTATCTAAATTATGCACAAAAAAAGATTTGAAAGAGGGCATCCCACATCTTTGAATTTCCTAGGCCTTATCCAACTTCAATGAAAATTAGTGACTAGGGAAACAATGAGCATTAAAAATTACATGGGAGAACATATCAAGACTTCCTTCAATATTTGATATGGTTGATATTTAGAACCAAAGTTACTAAGAACTATAATACGTCAATGAAAATGAGAAACTAGGAAAATAATGAATATTGAAACTTACATGAGAAAACATACCAAGATTTCTAATATTTTGAGGATATGGTTGAACTTTGCAGTTAAAATTTTTGTATGCACGTCTTGATTCTCCTAAAGACATACTATGTGGCCACATCACATTTGAAGAATATTGCCTTGATTTCTATCTACATTATGCTAAATGAAGCATTGAAAGAGGGCTTCCCAAATATTTGGATTGGCTTCTTCTTAGGATTGAACAATTGATGTCATTGATAGAATCTTTCCCTCTTTTTCCTTTTTGAATTCAAACATTTGCTCTCTTGGTAATATTGTCACAAGTGTTCATGTCCATGCCTAGACTAAGATATAGAACAACTCTAATTCATGTCTTAAATGTTTGTAGCTAGCTTACATGATTCATATTTATTTAATTTAGGATCATAAACAATGTCAAACTCAAAATAACAAATAATTTGAAAGTTTCGTGTCAATTGAAACAATCAAGTTCAGTCACATGATAAACAAGCATTGGTTACCATTTTCAAAAGTACATTGCCACCAAAGTACTAACCACTATTGGGAGAAATAATAAATATGATGTCAGGACAATGATTAAAACAAATATTGAATTTCATGGTTTAAGAAATATTGGTAGTTTGTTTGGGGTGGAAGTTGTAGGAGGGGTTATCATTAACCCTGGAGGAACTTTGGAAATTTCCTACATGTGGAGCCCAAAAAATTGTTTCCAACAACCAAGAAGAGGCCTATTGTTCACTACAAGGATTCAATTTAGCTCAATCTCTCTGCATTTAGAATTTAACTTTAATTGGAGAATTGAAGATATCATAAGCCATTTGAGGGTGGGTTTCTCTCCTTGGATTCCAAGTTGAGATAAATTATGCTCAAAATCCACTATGTTCTTAGTTCCTTTATTGTGTATGGAAATTATCATGTGCTCTATGAGAATAATGTGTTGGTTGATAAGTTGGAAATTCAAACCATTCTTAGTTCCTTTCTTGTGTTTGAGAGTTATCTTGTGCTCTATGAGAATAATGTGTGTTGGTTAATGATTTGGAAAATTAGGCCACAAAAGGAAAGCTTGGGGATATTGTTATTAACAACCAAATACACCATAAAACCATCCCTTAATGAAGTGTCAAATGAAGGGTCCCTCACCATCAACCCATACATTCATGTGCAAGGGTCGTACCTTGCCCATCCATTAATGTGCAGGTGTTAGATGAAGGGTACCCCATCATTGAAAATAGTGGCTGTGGCCCGTGATGTCAAGTTCATCAATTCGACACGACGATGTGTTAGTATCTGGGTTTTGATGTATCATTTCTCTCATTTTAATATGTCCCTTTTATCTCTCTATGCTCAGTTGGGATTATTTTCCTTCCTATGGAGTCAATTGTGAAAATTTGACATGACTTCCTGAAGTGGATCTTAGTTGTAACAACATGCGAGGCATCAAGGTTGTGGGAATTTCACTGGGTCTATATTTGATTGGAATGATAGGGTCAATGGATCAATAGGAATTTCATGTAATTATAAAAACCATCTTTCAATAGGACGTGATCCTTGATGACATTCAATCAACGATGCAATAGGATCAAATCCAAGACATCAACTTTCAAGCCCAAATCGATGTGGTGATGGGTATCCTCGTCCAAAAAATACATGTTTCAAATTGAATTGAGGGGGTAAATTTGCCAAGCTTTCAATCTGGACAACAAACTCAGTGGAATCTCTCCACAACCAACTATGCATTAGGAAAAACCAAGCCACTAATCTACTAACTCCTGGGTTTAAACCACCAAGACTTGGAGGACGAGTTAGTAGCCACTAGTCATTGTGTTTCTAGTTAATTCTCATGTTATTTTCCTTATTGGAATTTATGTGAGAATTTACACAACCAAACACTTTTATTGTAGTTACACAACCATATGCTTTTATTGATCCCATTTTTTTGACTATAGCCTACGAGAATCAAGATAGGCTACTAAGTCGACTTTTATGTAGCCACTACTTAGAAAGGGATATTGCAATCCTCCCTTCCCAAAATTAATTATCCTCAAGCGTCTGTATGCTGGGATGATGTAAGATTTAATCTCCCTCCCATGTGGCATCTTCCATTGGAAAATTCTTCCACTTGACAAGATATTCCTTGATTGTCTTACTTCTCAAATTCCTTTCCCTGACTTCCAATATCTCTTTTGGAATCAAGACTAGTTGTCCCTCTTCATTCAGTGGGGGTAACTCTACCAAAGTTATAACATGATATCCCAAGGATCTTTTTAGGAATGATACATGAAATACATTATGAATGCTACTTTCCTTTCATAGCTCCAACTCATATGCTACCTCCCCAACCCTCCTTAAAACATTGTAAGGACCATGAAAATGAAATTTTAATTTTTTTGCCCCACTTTCCTTCATTGAATACTGTATGTATATCTGCAACTGTAGAAAAAACCAAGTTTCATTCCTCAAAACTATGTTCAATCCCATGCCTATCTGCATATATATTTTCACTGATTTTTCATAGCTTGTAGGTTTTCCTTAAGAGCCTTGAGAATATTTTGGCTTTCCAATATCCAATCCTTGGCTTTGGGAGTTCTACTGACCTCTAAATTAAACTCCACAAAAGAAGGAGCATCATAGCCATACAATGCTTAGAATGGGGTCATACCAATGGACATATGATAGGCGGTGTCATACTAGTGCTCACCTAGATGTAACCACTTGATCTAAGAGCTCTATTTCCTGGAAACGTAGTTCCACAAATATCCTTCAACCCATTTATTTACAATCTCTGTATGACCATCTATTTGTGGTAACTAGTACTGGGAGTCAATATGTGCCAACTAACTTGAAAAACTCCTGCTAAAATACATGGAAAAAATATATTATCTTGGTTATTGATAATGTATTTAGGAAACCCATGGAGTTTAAATATTTCCTTGAAATATAACTCGACCACCTGTGCTGCCTTACACTCTAATGGAATTGAAAAGAAGTGTGTGAACTTAGTCAGTCATTCAACCACTGCGTAGATGTAATCTCTACCTTGTACCCTAAGAAGGCCTGTAATAATGTCTATGAACACACTCACCCACTTTTTCTTTAGAATAGGAAAGGGCCGCAACAAACTTGTGGGGTGGGTAGTCTTTGACTTGTTTTGACGATGAGTCATACACTCCTTTACATGTTTCAATACATCATCCTTGAGGCCTTTCCAAGAGAACCTCGCTTTGACTTGTCTATAGGTTGTTAAGTACCCATGGTGCCTTGCTAGTGGTGGGTCATAAATGACTCTCAATATCTTCTCCTTGAGATTGGATTTTATAACTAGATATATCTAGTATTTGTAGTAGATGATTTCATCCACCACTTTATATTTGTTATTGATTTTTTGTAGCATCGGGAGGTGTTCCCGCATGGAAAAATGGCTCCACAAGTCATCCTAGAGAAATTAAAATAAAATTTATTTTTGAGTGACAAGTTGGTCTAGCTAATGAAAGGGTGTGTCTGTTGGGTTTTACCCTATTTGACAAGTATAAATGGATGATGTGACATCTCATTTTTAACATCAAGTAAGATCAATTCATATTCTATCTCATCTTATCTCTCTTAGACAACCACATGTTTGAGGAGGCTGATTTTGATTGAAGTTGACCGAGTTGTTTTGGAGGCCACATGTGTAATCTATTTGACTGTTGACTAGGCCGAAGGGTTGACCATAGTAAAAATTTGAGTGCAATAAAAATTTGATTGAGTTAACCGCAACTTGAAATTTGAATTTTTGACAAGTGTTGACTTTTTGTGTATTTTGGTTGGTTGAAAAACATTTACTTGTTTTTGTTTGGACCCAGTTTGAGTGGCATTTTGACTTGTATATTGGCACATATTTCTAGACAAATTGCTGATTTATAAACCTTGCTGAAGAATAATTTCTCCTAAAGAAAACTTGCTGGGTTTTCTTTGAAGGTTGGATTTCCCAAGGTAAAGTTATTGTCTCTATTGTGCATCATTGTCTTTCTATGATCTTTACTATTTATGTTGCATGTATTGTTGATTTTTTTTGAAGTGTAATTATTCAATGATAACAGTGGCATAGAAATCTATGTGAAAAATCATTAGGAAGTAATTATCTGGCATAAAATTATATCTATTGTACATATTTTTGAAAAAATTCAACATGGTATCAAAGCTTTCCTGAAAGATCAACCATTGAAGTCATTCTTAAAGACAAAGTATTCAACAACTTGATTGGGTTTTGGATCTCTTGTTAAAGTGGCACCAAGTCTCAGAGTTGAAGATAGGTTGGATGGTGCCACCAAATTTCAGATCATGGAAGAACAAGATACTTCTTATATTGGAATAAAGTGAGCTTCAAGATCACGTGGATAAAGTTATTCTAGAGCCAGAGGGAGATGAGGAGAAAGCCAAGTATAAGAAGGATGAAGCTAAGAATATGAGAATCTTGATAGATTCCATAAAGTATCACTTGATTCCTCATGTTGTTGGGTTGAATACTTCCAAAGAAGTATATCATTCTTTAGTGGTGTGAAAATTTCACCACTGAATTTTTTATTGCAACTACTAGAATTAATTATTCTAACTATTAATTAATTAAGCAATTAATTGCTACGAGGACAACAAATTAATCACACTGCAATATTCACAAATAAAATACTGCAAAAAATAAAAGCATTGGAAATTGAGAAATGTTAGCACACACATAAAAATGACACCGATATTTTTGGACAAAGTACCTGGAAAAACCCAACTTGGGAAAACCGATGCAACAACTGAGGGTTTTTATTTTATTATGCAATAGTGAAAATCTGAGTACAATAATTGGAAGCCCAACTGGCTATCCAATCAACAAGATCTGATATAAAATATTTAGAAATAAGGTTCTATCCCTCCACAAGTAAACCTCGACCTTTGAAAACTGACCATCCAACCCCTGCGCAGGTCATTACTGCTTCTAACGATCCATGCGTTTGTGCTGGAAAGACCTGCATGATACTCACGGTCGTTCTGGGAAAACCCACGTGAACCTAACTACGACCTATCAGAAAATTTAATGCGACCCTTGAAGCTAATTTGGGATAGTTGTGCCATGGAGTACTTCAGTCACTTGCTTTTTCCTCTACGAAACTCAAAATCCTCCCCCATACCATTTTCTCTGCCCCTCTAACACTTGCTACTCAATCACTTGATCATTGACTATCTGCAACTGTGTCTCACTTAAGCACCCTTGTGGCTCAAACTTCTCTCCATTGCTTCATATCTACAAATGGATAGCTCGATCTGCCAAGGAACTCACACACTGAGTGTATTCTCCATCTACCCATCGGCCTCTTCTTATAATCTCCAATTAAGACTTCAACGACCATGATTAAATCTTAACCAATGAATGAGATAATTTCCTAGTTGATCCATGTGAGTTTCTAGATAATTAATGCCTTTCTAAATTAATTTCTATTAATTAACACCTTTTCCTAAGTTAGACTTGGGATCTTTTTTTTTTATTTTTTTTATTTTTTATTTTTTATTTTAATTATGGTCAGTTAATTTAATTGAGCCATCTCTAGGTGGAATTTCCAAAAATGATTTCTGGGTTTTGGAGAGCTCATGTCTTTTATACTTTCCAAAAATTTTTGAGACTAGAACACCTCCAATGATACAAAAACTAACACTCCCTCTTAGAGAGGAAGGTGTTTTAGCGCTGAAATACTCCAACACCAAGTCTTTGCATCATCCTTCCATACACACTGCTGATGTCTAGCCATTGTGACTGCCTGTCACCACCCAACAACTACTATGCAACTTTGATACTACATATGTGCTATTGCTGGCACCGCACTGTAAAACCTGTACTGCTGCCAACTCTGGATCTGCACTAAAAATCCCTCTCAATTGTTGTTGCTACTGCAACTATATCAACTGAGAAGCATCAAAAATACTGAATCAACTATGCCTCTATGCTACAACTATCTCTTGAGTCTCTAAATACTACAAGCCTGTGCACTGTCCACTTGGGAATCTGAGCTACTATTGATTATGCATTGTGTCTTCTGCACTGCTACCAATACTACTTTGCACTCCTTAGCATTTGACCACAACTTGTATGCAACTATCAACTAATTACACCAACTGACACTAATCCTTCTGCTACTAAACACTGTGGGCCCCTGTAGCAAGGTAATGATGCATGAGGAAACATCATCTAATGCCTACCTTGATGGAACCTACCCAAATTTCTGCAACTTTGACTCTGATATACTCATATTGCTAGTGCTACTACTCTGCTACTCTCTTTGCACTGCTTCCACAACTATTGCAATAATGATTTTGATCTCCTTAAATCCTAAAGCACTAGATTCCATAAGGCGACTCCCTCTGAAGCTAGAATTTCTCTAAGTCTTGATCTTCTTAAGGGAAATCTCACTGCTCCCTCATGGAAATTCACACTATCCTCCTGTATTGGAAATTGGACTGTGTAGCTTTGCACTGGGAATATTCTAGTTGGAACTGCACCTACATACTGTAATTGGGAAATTCACATTGCTTGTGTCACTACAACTAGTTCTGCAACTGTTTCTCAGGTACTGACTGTAACTATCTTTGAAACTGTCTAATGATAGATCACATCTACTGACACCTCCTACTACTAGGATGTTGTGGATCCCCGTAGTAAAGGGATGATCCTACTATAACAACTAGAATTGATCTAACTGATCTCCTTGTTGTTTCTGCACTGGATCTTTCTCATCTAGCACATTGGAGTCTCATACTCCTCCTCCTCCTAGATCTAGTGTCCAATTATATCCTTTTGATCCTAGTCCCTAAGTGGGACCCTTCCTTTCTTTGCAATTCACACTTCCTCTGACACTTGTCTCTGACAACTGGAAGTCAAACTAATGCCTAGTTCTTTCTTTTGGCTAACTCACATGAACTTCTCTAGAAATCTCGTATGACATCCCTTTAAAGTTTCAAAATAGGTGAAACTCAAAAAATTGAGAAAATAAACCCGAAATCTCCTTCTCTTCTTTGCTTGACTATTAGCATTGTTTTTCATACTCCCTTTTGGTGTGAGAAAATCTACCTACTGCTACTTCCACTTGCAACTGGAAGTGTTGGATTTATGAATCTAGAAAATCTATGAGAGAAAATCCTTCTAAGTGTGCACTTTATCTTCCACTCAACACTAAATTTTCTCTAGCAGATTGCTGCAAACCCTCTATGCCCAAACCAAAAGTATTCTCTGAAAATTTGAGCCATGAATTCCTCTGCCTATGCTTGCATTTGTCCTAACTATACTCATGCAACCCACGTGGTTGTACGAGGAAGTATCGTGTGAATCTCATGGTTGTTTTGAGCTAACCCGCACGACCCTCCTAAAATATCATCCCACATCTACCTTTGAGCCACAAAATTTTCCCTTCACCTCTTAGCTTCCTGTCTGTCAGATATGCTCAGACACCATGTGAATGTTTTACCACTAAAATTTTTATTGCATCCACTGGAGTCAATTGTTCTAACAATTATTTAATTAAGCAATTTATTGCTATGAAAACAACGAATTAATCACACTGCAATATTGACAAATAAAGTACTACAAACAATAAAGTGTTGGAAACTAAGAAATGCTAGCACACACACATAAAAATGACATCGTTATTTTTGGACAAAAGTCCCCGGAAAAACCCAACTTGGGAAAACTGGTGCAATAGCTGAAGTTTTTTATTTTATTATGCAAAAATGAAAATATGAGTGTAATATTTGGAAGCTCAGTTGGCTATCCAATCAACAAGATCTAACGGATAATATTTAGAGAGAAGGTTCTCTCCCTCCACAAGCAAACCCAAATGTCTGAAAACTAGTCATCCAACCCCTACACATGTTGTTACTGCTTTTCACAATTTGCGCGGCTGTGTTGGGAAAACCTGTGCGATGGTTCTGGAAAACCTGTGCAACCCTAATTACGACCCATCAAAAAATTTCGTGTGACCCTTGTGGTTGATCTGGGTTAGATGCACCATCGAATACTTCGATCACTTGATTCTACCTCTCTGAAACTGGAAATCTTCCTCCAGATCACTATCTCTACCCCTCTGAGACTTGCTACTCGATCACTTGATCACTGAGTATCTACAATTGTGCTCACTTGTGCATCCTTCTGGCTCAAAATTCTCTCCCTTACTTGATCTATGCAGCTATGTAGCTCTTTCTTCCAAGGAAATCACGCACTGATTATATTCTCCATCTACCCATAGACCTCTTCTTATAATCTCCAGTTGTGACTTCAATGACCATGATTAAGTCTTGAAAAATGGATGAGATTATTTCCTAGTCGATCCATGTGAGTTTCTAGATAATTCACACATTTCTCATTTAATTTCTATTAATTAACCCATTTTCCTAAGTTAGACTTAGGACTTTTTAAAATTGTAGTCAATTAATTTAACTGAGCCATCTCTAGGTGGAATTTCCAGAAATGATTTCTATGTTTTTGAGAACTCATGTGTTTTAGCCTCTCCATAAAGTTTCGAGACTAGAATACCTTTGATGCTACAAAAACTAACAGATGGGATTGCATGAGAATAGAAACATTACCAGGAAGCTAATCTTGAGGCATAAACTTTGGTGTGTTATGATGTCTAGATCAAATTATGTTATTTCTTATCTTATGAGTGTCTTAGTTGAGAGATGAGCTTAGAGCCATGAATATTATATTGATTATAGTAAACTTGTTATTGTGAAGGTCAATGTATTTCCTTCCTCATGTGATCTATTTGTTCAAGAAATATATGGATGAGAGAATTTTCCCAAGTTTGATAAGCTATGGATTGATTGTGTCCAAAAGGAGGCTAAACTGTTGTCCAAGAAAAACTTGAAGAATCCATAGGAAGAAATTCAAGCTCTTCCAACTCATGCAAGAAAAGGAAAAGGAAGAAGAACCTTTGGAAAGTTTGATAAGAAGAATACAGGTAGAAGACCCATTCTAGTTTAGGATCATAAGAATAAAGATATGTCAAAGACCAAGTGCTTAAATTGTCATGATTTTGTGCAACATGCATCCCAGTGTCATCATAGGAAAACAGCATGCATCAAACCTATGTTGATGATGATGATGATGATGAGCATCCACCAAAGAAGAAGTCGAAGGAATATTTATTTGTATCCACACTTAGAGCCACTATTACATATGTCAGTGATGTATGGTTGGTGGACGATGATGCTTCTAGGCACATTAATGGTCTTCAATATGCTCTCCCTAATTTGATAGAGATAGATTTAGCACTACAGGTGTAAATTGGGGATAAAACCAAGTATGCAGTGAAAGGACTTGGATCAACATCGTTTCATTTGAATGTTAGAGATTCACTTCACATGAAATATGTTTTGTTATATTAGGGTTGAATAAGAACTTGCTTTCTATCTCAACATTGGAGGATAGAGGATATAGAGTTTCATTTGTGGATGGACAAGTTCTTGTATGGCCTAAGGACTCAAACATAGATTCAACAGAAGTAATTGGTGTTCGAGAGGGAGGGCTATATAGAATGATAAGACAATCAACCCAGGTATTGGTACGTGACAATATTATTCTATGTGAGTTATGGCATCAGATATTTTCTCACTTGCATTACAAGAATTTACCAACATTGAGGAAGATGGTTATAGGTCTTCCAAAGCTTCAACCAGAGCATGATGTTTTTTGCAGGGGATGTGCACTTGGTGAGAATGCCAAAGGATATTTTCCTAGCAGTGTTAGTAGGTCCAAGGGGATCTTGGACCTAATGTATTCTAATGTATGTGGATGAATGATAGTATCATCTTTCAGACGTTACTTTTACTATGTGAATTTCATTAATGATTTCTCTCAAAAGACTTGGATCTACTTCATGAAGACCAAGAATGAGGTCTTCAATAAGTTCTAGGAATTCAGGGCTTCAGTAGAGAACCAAATATGGAAGAATATCAAAGTCTTGAGTTTAGATAATGGAAATGAGTTTACTTCTAGGGACTTTAATTATTTTTCAAAGAGGAAAGGATCAAGATAGAGTGGATCATTCCTTACGACCCTCTATAGAATGGAGTTGTAGAAAGGAAGAAAAAGTCCATTGTGGAAGTTGTGAAGGAAATGATTCACTATTAGGATCTACCCATGTTCTTATGGGGAGAGGCATCTAACATAGCTATTTATGTCCATAACTTAATCCCTCACCAGGTATTGGAGGATAAGACTCCCTAGGAGGCATTCACAGGAGTGAAGCCAAAAGTTTGTCATTTGAGGATCTTTAGTTGTCTAATATATATCCATGTGCCCAAGGAGAATAATTTGGAACCTTTTGATAAGAATGGAAATTTTGTGGGAAACAATGAGACTTCAAAGGTTTTTAGAATCTACATTCTAGAACAACGTTAAATTGTGGTTAGTTAGGTTGTTACTTTTGATGAGGAGGCAACCTTCAATAGGTATAGAGACTCCCACATGGAGATTGATAGTGAGGAACAGGAGGCTCCGAATGATGCTTGTACAAGTCCTTTTTTTCTAGTTGTTAATCCTCTAGATGATATAGAGGGGTCAATAGAAGAATCAACAAAACCAATGCCCAAGGAGAAGAATTTGGAACCTTTTGATAAGAATGAAACTCTTGTGGGATACAATGAGACTTCGAAGGTTTTTAGAATCTACATTCAGGAACAACATTAAATTGGGGTTAGTCAGGTTGATTATTTTTATGAGGAGGTAACCTTCAATAGGTCTAGAGACTCCCACATGGAGATTGATAGTGAGGAGCATGAGGCTTTGAATGATGCATGTAAAAGTCCTCCTGTTCTAGTTGTTCATCCTTTAGATGATCTAGAGGGGTCAGTAGAATAAAAAAAACCAATGGACCCATCAAGAGATGTTACAAGGAATAGGGAGAGGCCATCATGGATTTGTGACTCTCTATAAGATGCAGAAGGAAATGTAGCTCCTTGTGGTACTTTCAACGAGAGGATATGGCCACAAATGTACTAGTGTTAGATGGAATTGATAAGCCACATCATTGATTTTGAGCCTCCCAGTTACGAGGAGGCAACAAGCCAACATGTTTGGAGGAATGCCATGATACATGAGTATTAGTCCATCATGAAGAATGTTGTGTGGGAGATAGCTCTGAGCCTAGAGGGAAAGTCAGTGGTGACTTCCAAGTGGATCTATAAGATCAAGTATGAAACAAATGAAAACATTGAGAAGTAAAAAGAAAGTTTTATGGCAAGAGGGTTCCCCCAAAAATAGGAAGTGGACTATGACAAGACATTTGCTCCAATCGCCAGGTACACTTCTATTAGAAATGTTGTTCCTCTTTCTCCTGATATGGGTTATAAGATACATTAGATGGATGTAAAAATCACATTCATCAATGGTGTGATTGAGGAGGAAGTGTACATATAAAAACCTCAGGGATTCGATGTACTTGTGAAGGAGTCCCATGTTTGCAAATTGAAGAAGGATTTGTATGGACTCAAGTAGGCACCCAAGGCATGGTATTCCAGGATTGATAGATACTTGATGAACTTTGGCTTCACCAAGAGTGTTGCAGATATTGACCTTTAATTCATGATTTTTGATAGAAATCCTCTGACCTTGGTGTTATATCTGGATGATCTATTCCTCACTAGGGCAGAGAGGCTCATTCTCAAGTGTAAGAGGGATTTGGCATTGGAGTTCGAGATGGAGGATCTTGGCCCGATGTACTATTTCTTAAGATTACAGGTGTGGTGGAGACCTGATGAGATATCCCTTAAACAAGGGAAGTACATTGTTGATATTTAACATGATGGATTGAAAGTTCATGACTATATCTATGGTGATCAATTTGAAGAAGCTGAGAGATTCTACTTCATATTTAAATTTGGTGGATCCCATGATGTATAAGCATTTGATTATATCCTTGATGGACTTGGTTAACACTGATCCTAATATTTTCTTTGGAGTGAACATCTTGAGCCAGTATATGGTTGAGCCAAGGCATGTATAATAGCTTGCAAAAAAACTTGTGTTGAAAGAATTACATGGTACAATTTGATATGGTTTGAGATATGTCCCAGGTGGTGAAGTGAGGCTACAGAGATACACTGATTTAGATTAGGTCGGGGTTGCAAAGGACATAAAGAGCACATTAGGGTGTTGCTTCAGTTTGGGATTATATATGATATGTTGGTTTAGCAGGAAGTAGACTTCTGTCGTACTCAGTATAGCAGAACTAGAGTATATCACAAAAAGCGCTAAAATTCAGGAAGCATTGTGGCTTTGGAAGCTACTTACAAGACTTCTTGATTAGGATCTAGAGACGACCTTGATATTTTTTGATAATTAAATCTTTTTTTAATATTTCAAAGAATCCAATTTTTCATGATAGGTCAAAGCCTATTGAGATCAAATATCACTTCCTTCGAGACATGGTGTAGAAGGGACCAATGAAGCTCCAATACATATCCACATACAAGCATATTGCAAAGATTCTCACCAAGCCTATTTCTAGAGCGAAGTTTGTATATTGTTGGAAATTATAAGTGTGGGGGTGAAATAATATTTCTTAGCACTGAGCACCTTTTTTTTTTCTCAGAGCATTAGTTAGTCTTCAGTTGCTATTATTGTTCTTATTCAAATAATCATAATCAATAATCAATAGTATACAACACCATCCAACAATGTATACAAGATAAAACAAAGGACACATATATTTTAGGTGTAAAATCCCATCCGGGTAAAAAAAACCACCGAACACTTCTTTAGAAATTATCTTCTCCCTATTAAAATAAAATTCATAAAGATCTCAACTACGCCTGTGGGAAGTGTCAACCCCCTAATTCATATGCTACAACTTGTAGGATGCTACTACACCCTAATAAACTGCTGCAAATAGAAGGATGCCCCAATGCCCTGTGAGTTAGACCACAGCCTAATGAATGCCCCAACTCACTATTTACCAACTGCTGTCGGAAGGATGCTTCGATGCCCTATAATTTTATTAGCCCCAATGCCTTGGGTTTCACAAACACCAACTAAAATGACACTATTATGCCCTGTGTTGGCTACGACCTACTCTAGCACCACCTTACTACCTTGAAGAGTTATGAGGCCACAACCTAAAGGTGACTTCAATCACCTGCCTTGCACCACCCTACCACCTTGAATATTTCTCAAGCCACAACTTGAAGGCGACTCCAATAACTTGCTTTTCACCACCTTCTAACTTTGTCATTAGTTAGACCACGTTTCACAATTTTCAGACTGGATCCCCCAGTGCTCCAAATCAATATAAGAAATTTGTAATGAAGATAAGGCTACACTACTGAATATGTATATCCTATCAAGTCTTGGAGTTGCATTGCTGATCAATGCACAATATTTCATAATCTTGCTTAACATGTGCAACCTTGCTCAATCTGACCATTACACTATTCAACCAATGATTACTACACAATATTGTTCAACTAATCACTATCCAAGTTGTAACCAACCAATCAACCTACAATGGTCACTGTACCACACTGCTTATGTAGGAATAAGCATCATATGCTCATACATCATGCTGCTGCACTGTACTAAACTACTCATAACGATGCAAACATCTAGCACTACTAACAACTAATGGCACAAACTTAGGTGCCTCAGGTCATCCCTATGACCTGACTTAAAATATATCAAGCTAGACCTAATGAGGGATACCAGCATATGTGTAAACACTCATGCTTAGATAGTTAATGCCCTGAAACCATCATCACTCACTGCAGTCACATATATCATATTCCAAACATGTTGTCATAAATTTATTGCAATATTGTTACTTGTCGTGTCAATGAAATACATCAACTAAATGACCAATGCCACTAACATAAATATTCCTAGTATACTTAACAAGAAGGTACCCAATACTACAAGTTCATTGTTTCATTGTATTGTTAAGTCAAGACGTCAGTTCACTATTGTCTTAAATAAGGTCTATATGTCAAGTCAATAAGTCATATAGGTTTGTAGGTCAAGTCAAACTAATGTGTCAAGTTAATGGTTTATGTCAATATCATTGTCATATAACGTCACCATCAAACGTGTCAAGTCTACATTACATGTAAAATCATTACAATCAAGTACTACTGTTAAGAATGCTGTAGGTGTCACCATAATATGTCAAGTCAATAACATGTATATAAGTCTATCATGGTTTCAATATTGAAAGTTACATGTCATAGATAGCCAATTCCATTAATTTCTGAGAGTCTTGTTAACAATATTACTATCAACTTTCTATGTCAATATATCAAGGTCACCATTATATATTTTTGTTTGTCAAGTCAAGAAACAAACCCTATTAGTCACTATCTTATTAACATTCATTAAATGAATCTTCCTTCCAAAATTCTATAACACATGGTTCTAATGAAGTGGAAAAACCTGAGAATTTCTTAAACCAGAGAGTGCAAAACCTTGACTACTGCATAAAACTCTTAGTCCCTTATGGAGAGACTATTGCCAATTGTTAGTTTTCTATTGATAATTCAAATGATGTGTATGAGTGTCACTTGTAGCTTACATATATAGTTCATTAGGTTTAAACAAGTAGTCAAGCTCTTACTTAGTGAAATATCCAACAAGACTATTTTTCTATGGCTAGAAAAAGCATACCTTGTTGTCAAGTGCACCAATTCTCATACATTAGGAGTGTTTTTTACATTTAGATTTCAAGGTAGATTTAGGCCATAGGACAATTAAGTCACGGTGTCAAAGCTTGGATATCGATAAAATGAACTTTAAGTGATACAATTCTAATGTTGAATTGAATAATGTCCTAACAAAGGTAACCACAAAGATTTAAACAGACTCTATAACATGAAAATATATGCTTAGAAGGAGAATTTCTTTGATGACCTTTCAGACAAATTGTAACCCTTTGTTGGCCAAGAAGTCAATGATCCTTAAATAATGTTCCAGAACAAAATTAATGCTACAAGAGATCATTGTTTAAAAATTTAATGAACCTTCATATGCCATAGGTATTGTGCCATTTATGCCAAGTTTAAATGTTAGACCTAGAAGCAATGCTACAACTCAATTAGGATAGATAATGATGCTTAACAAGCCCTCAGTCCACTTCAAAACCTAGACTGAGAAATCTAATGGTCTTGTAACATAACTTAAATCTTTCACTTGACAACATAGAAAATGTTGGCTCAGAGTTTGAATAAGAGCCAAGACCTGGAACTTCACTTGCTGCCCTAATGAATAATGTGTGTACTAATGAAATCAAAATCCAAAACAAATAAAACCAAAACCTAATCGACAACACAAATTTAAATCCTTTTTCTCCTTGTATTTCTTTGTTGTTCTTGCCTCAGATGGTCAAGAATTTCAGAGGATAATCACACAAGATCATGTGTTGAAATGCTATGTCTTTTAGGTTAGATTAGGTCCCTTTTATAAAGAGTGGAGGGGCTTCATACAAGTAGACGTTGGAGGGATTTTGGGAGGAGAACTTTGACATAGGATATGTTAAAAATAGTTTAAATAAATGTATGCCTTGTGGGAAAAATAAGAAGGGCCACTAGCTATTTAATGAATGAATGACCATTTTAATAATCTACCAAAATAATATAATTTTATTAATATTAATGAATAATAATAACTAACCCTTAAGACCCCTATTTAATATTTGTGTTAAGGATATTTCCTAGAAATATTTTCAATTCCGCTAGAAATTTGAAATCAATGATTGACTTAGTGTATATGGTCCTACCAAGGTTGTGAAGTCAACGATTGGATTACTACCTTTGGTGCTTGAAGATATTAAAATTATGCACAATGAAATTGCAGTGAGAATTATTGTCATACATTGACAACCTTAGGTGAATAAATAAGGTGTCATGTCACTACCCCTTGGGGTTTTAGCCCATAAATTTGGGTTTCCTACTTCAAATACAAATATCTCTCAAACCATCAAGAACCATGTGGCATACCACATAGCATTAAAAATATCTCAATTAGGAAAATCCAATGGCGTTGATCTCCACGTCAAACTCAAAAACCCTCGATAAATTTAGGGTACATTCTTAGTCCAGGGAACCCAAACCCTAGAACTTGGGTTTTCAACCACCCAACAATGTATCTACCAACTTGATGTAATATGAAAACTACTAAGAAGTGTTCATTAACCATTTGACATCAATGGCTGGTGTTTTTAGTCAAAGTTAAACCCAGTCAACTCCATGGGTTGACATCAATGACAACACCATCCAACAATTCCCCCATTTTTCATTGATTGAAACACACACACTCCTTCTACTTGTATAACTTCCCCTGACTTCATGCTTTCATATCCTTCTCATAATTTAAATCTTCTTCTCATGATCTCTCTCCCCCTTTGACATCAATGGCAAAGGGTGACTCTCCCTAACAATCTACCTGCTTCTTGTGGACCTGTCATCTGCCTATGCTTCCCTTGATGAGAAGACTTCTTGTAATAAGTTGTTAATGACGATCCTTGTGGACCTGTAACTAGCATGTGCTCCCACATATGAGAAGCCTTCCCCTAACATTGACGATTCCTATGAACATCTAATCCTTTAGTTATTTTTCTCCCCATGTACCTGTTACACATCTCTCTTGAAGCTGCCATTCTATTTATGTTGTTTGTCTATCAATAGTAGACCTGTGCCACACACTGCTGTATAGACTCCCCCTCTTCAAAATTCAAGGAGTTAATAAGCTGAGGTTTTTAAAATAATGTATCACCCAACTCCTCAGCTGGACCTTCTTGACTCATGTCATCATCTGAAGCAACTGCTGATTCCTGATGACATTTTTCTTTTATGAATCCCGAAAGCATACATGCTAAGAGCTTCTTATCTTCTTGAACTTCTTTTACCTATTTCCTTTGCCATACCTTCTTGTTCCTGCAATCTCGAGCCATGTGTCCATAGTTATGGCACTTGAAGCATTCAATATTGTCCATAGGCGATTCCATTTGATATATGCACTCACGAGCTATATGGACATAGTTATGGCATTTGAAACATTCAATGCTTGATCCATATTGCATAAGTTCTCTGCTAAACAAATACATTAGTAATACTATCTCGCGATGCTGCAAACTTGCTTTGCGAATGATAATGGTACTTGCCAAATACTTCACAATCCCTAGCCATATGTCCATAGTTCGTACATAAAAAAATAACCATTAAATAAACGTGTGTACCTAGATGGTTCATTAGGAGGTGGTGGTCCTTGATAATTGTATAATTCAACATCTTTACAATCCCTAGCTATATGTCCAAAATTAGAACATGAAAAACAATAACCATTAAATGGATGAACATAAGTGGATGATTTTCTATACTCATTCTTCTTCGGAGGCAGTGCCGTAGTCTTTTACCGTTCTTTGTCCTTGATTGCTTTGACATCATTCTTCAAAGTTGCAACATTCTTCTTTGGTTCATTTATTTGACCAATATTCTTTCAAAACTCACTTTGCGAAGATGTGGAGCTTGTACCTTCATCAACTGAAGCCTTACCTTCTATTTTTGTCAATTCATTATCTATCCTGTCCATAACCTATAACTGGTCTTTTTATTTGAGCTTGTTGATGTCATTAAGTGTTGCATCAAGTTCTTCTTGTTTTTGAGAAAGATCTTCTTGAAACCATTTTTTCAATATCTCACTTCTTTTTCCTGACTCTTCTACTTGTAGCTTTAGAAAAATGATATTTTCTGCTTCTCTATTGAGAGCTTGTATTTGTTCCTTTTGCCTTCCATTTTCCTTCATGAGTCTGTCTATTTCTACAATAACGTATCCAGTCCTTTTTTCATTTGATCAACTTCGATTTCATACCTTTGACTAGATTCCTTTAATTGGCTTTCTAGGTATTTCTTTTCAATTTATGCTTCCTACACTTGTTTCTTAAGCCTTCCAATCTCTGCAGTGGCTACATCAAGTTCCTATTTCTTTTGATCAACATCTTTCTTGAGTGTGCAATTTTTTGTCTTTGTATTATTCCATTCTAGATTTTCAACATTTTTGGCTTCTTCCAACTGTACTCTAAGATTGCTAATGATTTTCTCGGATTCTTCATTCTTCTTGTTGAGTCTTCCATCACATCCTTTTTCTATTTCAAATTTTGCTTCTAGAAATTTTGCTGTTTCTCTTTCATTCTTGAGTTCCTTTATAACTCTGACCACTTCATTTTGAAATTCTATCTTGCTCATTTCCTCAAATTCTTCATAATCATCATGATTTGATTCCTTGATATTAGGATCCACATGATTATCAACATTTATATCTTTACCTGCATGCTTCTTTGAGTAGAATTTATGGAGTATTTCCTAAAGAATTTTCGCTGTTGAGCATTGAGCAACTTTTTCTTTTACGAGATTTGAGAAAAAAAAAGAAAATACATTCATGGATTTCATATTATTCATTTTAGCTTCGTCGATATATGTCTATTTAGACACAAACATATTTCCATACATCATGAGCTTCCATATGGAATACCATTCTAGATTCCCCTATCTAGTAATTATCTTCGTAAAATTCAGGAGTTGGTTCACAATACTTATTTTCTTCAAATGTTACAGTACCTGAAACTTCCTTTGAATTCTTGGTGGATTTCTTCTATGATTTTCCCATCACTGTAATCTAATATCTACCTTCTAGAAGTTAAGATGTTACTAAAGGATGGAAGCTTTGATACCAATTGTTGGAAATATTGAGAGTGGGGTGAATCAATATTTCTTAACAATTAGCACTTTTTTTTTGAGCATTAGTTAATCTTAAGTTATTATTATTGTTCTTATTCAAATAATCATAAACAATAATCAACAGTAGACAACACCATACAAAAATTTATAAAGATAAAACAAAGGACTTGCCTTAAAACCTCTCAAGCTAGGTGCCTAAGGTCATCCCTATGACCTACCTTAAAACCTCTCAAGCTAGGACCAAGGAGGGATACCAACATATGTTTAAACACTATTGCTCATATAGTCAATTCCCTAGAGCCATCATCACCCATTGTAGTCACATATATCATTGTCTAAAGAGGCTTTCATAAACCAACTGCAATATTTTTTTATTTTTTTTTTGAGGAAGAAAATGAACTTTTTATAAGAAATAAAAAAGTTACAAGCACATGAGTTAACATTCCAGCATCTTTTGAGATCTTTGAGACCATCATCAGTCCTCAAGGAGAGAGTCATTCTACCCCTTGAATCATCAAGTCCAACCAAAAAGATATAAGCACTTTCTCGCTTACTTCCAACACTGTATCGTTGCCTTCTCAAGACAACTCTGTCAAAACAATTTTTTAAAAACCATATCAAAAATTTAAACATGGGCCTTCTTTTAAGATAGGAAAATGACCCACGGATCTGTTTTTTAAATGTTTGTTTCCAGCAATGACTATCCGAAAACAGGAGATAGTAATCATCTGAGTTTTGACTTGTCCGAAAACAGAAAAGTACAGGATTTAAGCAAAAAACGACTCTATAACCAGTATCCTGTAACAACAGAGAAGTTTAAGATAAAGATAAAGAGTGAGGAGGGAGATCCGACACACGGATCTGATCATGCATTTGTTCCGTTATCATCCACGAATCCATAGCGAGCTGCAAACCCTCTTTAGAAAACCTATCTGCCTCTTCATTCCTGTCCCTGTATATATGTTCAATGGAAAAAATATTAAAATGGAGCTTTAAGTTTTGTATTTCATCCAGAAGTGGCCTCAGCATATAGTTTTGACACCTATATTTCCCATTGACCCAATTTATTACATTTAGAGAATCCCCAAAGATCTGAACCGAGAAGATGTTTCTGCTTATTAGCCAGCATAAAAGAAGTTTTAGGGCGGAAAGTTACTGCAATATTCTTACTTGTCATGTCAATGAAATACATTAGCTAAATGACCAATTTCATTGACATAAATATTCCTAATATACTTAACAAGAAGGGACCCAATACTACAAAGTCATTGTTCCATTGTTATGTTAAGTCAAGACATCAACTCACTGTTTTCATAAGTAAGGTCTATATGTCAAGTCAATAGGTCATATAGGTTTGTAGGACAAGTCAAAATAATGTGTCAAGTTAATGGGTTATGTCAATATTAATGCCATATAATGTCATGATCAAACATGTCAAGTGTACATTACATGTCAAATCATCACAATCAAGTACTACTATTATGAATGCTTTAGGTGTCACCATAATATGTCAAGTGAATAACATGTAGATAAGTCAATAAGGTTTTCAAGATTGTATGTTACATTTCATAGATAGCCAATTCCATTAACTGCTAAGAGACTTGTTAACAATATTACTGCCAAGTTTCTATGTAAATATATCAAGGTCACCATTAAATATTTTTTTGTTTTTCAAGTTAAGAAACAAACCCTAATAGTCATTATCTTATTAACATTCATTATTTGAACCTTCCTTCTAAAATGCTATAACACATGCTACAAGTGAAGTGGAAAAACCTGAGAATGTCCTAAAACAAAGAGTGCCAAAACCCCGACTATTGCATACAAATATTACTCTCTTATGTAGAGACTGCTACCAATTGCAAGTTTGCTACTGCTAATTCAAATGTTGTGTATGAGTGTCACTTGTGGCTTACATAGATAGTTCATTAGGTTTAAATAAGTAGTCAATATCCTACTCATCTAAATATCCAACAAGACTATTTTACCGTGGCTACAAAAAACATACCTTGTTGTTAAGTGGACCAGTTCTCATAAGCTAGGAGTGTTCTTTACATTCAGACTTCAAGGTAGATTTAGGCTGCAAGACAATTAAGTCACAAAGTCAAAGCTTGGAGACTAAGAACATCAACTTTGAGTGATACAATTTTGATGTTGATCTAAATAATGCCCTAACAAAGGTGACCACAAAGTTTAAAGAGACTGTGTAACGTGAAAATGTATGCTCAGAAGGAGACTTTCTTCACTGGCCTTTCAGAAAAATTGTAACCCTTTGCTGGCTAAGAAGTGAGTGATCCTTAAATAATGTTCCAGAACAAAATTAATGCCATAATATATCACTGTTTAAGAGCTTAATGAACCTTCAAATGTCATAGTTCTTGTGCCATTTGATGCCAAGTTTAAATGTCAAACCTAGAAGAAACACTACAACATAATTAGGATAGACAATGATGCTTAAAAAGCCCTCAATCCACTACAGAACCTAGATTGATATACCTAATTGTCCTATAACATAACTTAAATATTTCACTAGCCAACACAAAAGATGTTGGCTCAGAGTTTGAAGAAGAGCCGAGACCTAGAACTTCACTCACTGCCCTAGTGAAGAAGGTATGTACCAATGAAATGCCAATCCAAAACAAAATAAAACCAAATCTCAATCAACAATACAAATTGGAATCCTAGTGTTCTCTGTATTTCTTCGTTGTTCTTTCCTCAGGAGGTCGAGAATTTCAGAGGATAATCACACAAGATCATGTGTTGAATTGTTATGCCTCTTATGGTAGATTAGGTCTCTTTTATAGTGTGCGTAGGGGGCTTCATACAAGTCAACATTGGAGGTATTTTAGGACAAAATTTTACTTAGGATATGTTAAAAATAATTTAAAGTAATGTATGCCTTGTGGGCAAAGTAAGAAGGGCCACTAGCTATTTAATGCATGAATGATCATTTTAATAATCCACCAAAATAATATAATTTCATTAATATTAATAAATAATAATAACCAATCCTTAATACTAGTATTTAAATTTGTGTTAAGGATATTTCCTAGAAATATTTTTATTTCTGCTATAAATTTGAAATCAATTATTGACTTAGTGCATATGGTCTTATCAAGGTTGTGAAGTCAATGATTGGATTAATACCATTAGTTCTTGAAGATATTCAACTTATACACAATTAAATTGTGGTGATAATCACTATCATATATTGAAAACCATAGGTGAATAAATGATAAGGTGTCATGTCACTACCCCTCGGGGGTTTAGCCTAGAAATCGAGGTTTCGTACTTCTAATGCAAATATATCTCAAATCGTGAAGAACCATGTGGAATACCACATACCAATGGAAATTTATCGATGAGGCGAATCTGATGACATGGATATCCAAGTAGAAATAAATTATTTGATCCTTCAAGAACCCTCAACAAAGTTGGGGTACATTCTTAGTCTAGGGAACCCAAACCCTAGGAATTGGGTTTTCAACCACCCAATATTGTAGCTTCCAACTTGATGTAATCTGAAAATTACGTAGAAGTGTTCATTAACCATTTGACATCAATGATTAATGTTTTTATTCAAAGTCAAATCCAATCAACTCCATGGTTTGACATCAATGTTAACACCATCCAAAAATATACTTCAAAGGAAAGCTTGGCATGATTAAGAATGTCTCTGTCATTGAGAGGGAGTATTGATGTCTTTGCAGGATCAAGTAGGAAATCTCCTAAGAAGCCATGTTAATTTGACCATGGGAGATGGATACATTCAACTGAGTAGTCATGTTGATTTGACTAGGCCATGTTGATTTGGCTAAGGGTGTATGGCATAGGGGAAAACCTTCTCTTGAGAAGCCATGCTAGTTTGGCTAGGTCATGCTGGTTTGACCAAGGGAGTTGGATACATTTACCTGAGAATTCATGCTAATTTGGTTGGGGCCTACTAATTTGGACAAGGGTAAATGACCTAGGTTGCTCAAATTGCCTACTACAAGATGGAGTGACATATATATAAATATATATAATAATATATATATATATAATAATATATATGATATATATATATCTGTCACTCCATCCTAACACACACACACACACATATGCATATATATATATATGTGTGTGTGTGTGTGTGTGTGTGTGTGTGTGTGTACATACATATATATGTGTGTGTGTGTGCGCGCGTGTGCATGTTAGTAGACACAACATCAACTTATTAATCTCATGAAATTATCTTATGGAAGGAGAAATTTCAGTTAAGGGGAAATCTATTTGTAGTTAAGGAGAATACCTCCCTCGCTAAGAGGGAGTGTTTTTTTTTGTGGCATCGAGAGGAATTCTTGCATGGAAAAAGGGGTCTCCAAGTCGGCCTCGAAAAATATAAATAAAATGTATTTTTGGAGTGATAATTCAGTCCAGGAAGTCAAGTTGGCCTAGCTAATGAAAGGGTGTGTGTTATTTTACCCTATTTAAAAGGTATAAATAAATGATGTGGCATCTCATTTTCAACATCAAGCAAGAGTAATTAATCTTCTCTCTCATCATAATCTTATCTTTCTTGGACAACCACACGTGTGAGGAGGCCAAGTTTGATTGAATTTGACTGAGTTGATTTAGAGAGCACATGTTTATTCTATTTGACTATTGACTAGGCCAAAGGGTTAATCACAATATGAATTTGACTACAATACATATTTGACTGAGTTAGCCACTGTGCCAAACTTAACCGCATGCCAAACTTTGACTATTTGAACAACATTGGCTGATGTTTATTTTGGTTGGTTTGACCAACATTGGCTTGTTTCTATTTTGGTTGGTATTTGGAATGGTATATTAACACTGATTTCTAGATAAATTGTTGATTTGTAAACCTTGCTGAAGAATAATTTCTCCTAAATAAAGGTCGTTGGGTTTTCTCCCAAGGTTGGATTTCCCAAGGTAAAATTATTGTCTCTGTTGTGCATTCCCGTCTTTCTATGATATTTAATATTTACCTTGCATGTACTATCAAAATTTTCTGAAGTGTACTTATTCAATGATAGTAGTGGCATAATATTTTGTGTGAACAATCATTAGGAAGTAATTAGATGGTAGCAAATGGCTTCTACCATACATCTCTTGGAAAAAATTCAACACTTGTGATATTGGCAATGCCCATCCATTAGTTCACAAGAAAATTTGTTCTCAGAATACCCTAATAAGTGTGCTCTTTGATTATCTAAAATCTCCATAAGGGAGCATGTTGCCGATCTCCTAGAAAGGGCATCTGCAACAATATTCTTCTTACCCATGATGTACTCAATGTTAAAGTCCAAATATTATATATTGCTAATCCACTTATCTTTACTCTCGTTCAAGTCCTTATTCTTTGGGAAATATTGTAAAATATTATGGTTAGTCTTAGTTACAAGCCTGCAACTTACTAGATATTGTTTGAACTTGGCCAAAGCTTGCATTATGGTGCATATCTTCGTCATAAATGAAATTTAGTGTCTTCATCTCTTTGAGCTTCTGACTCTCAAATTAAATTGGGTGCATGTTCTGCATTAAAAAATCTCTTATCCCCTGTCATAAAGAATGACACTCAAGCACAAAGGGATAAGTTAAATATGGAAGTGCCAAAATGGGGGAAGTTCTCATCACCTTCTTGCACTTGTTTTTTGGGTTGTGTTATATTCTTTCCACGACTAGCCCACATAGTTAACCTGGGGGTTAGAGGGGGGGCGAAGCAACCCTGTTTGTTGTACCGATTGTGTAGCGGGCAGCTGGGGAGGGGGGGGTCATAGGGGGTTTGAGGCATACCCATAACTGTACTTTATGGGGTTTGGGGTAGCGCCCTGGAAAATTTTGGTTTTGGATACTATGTTAGGTTGGGCGGACCCACCTATGGTTTTGTGCATGTTCTTCGCACATGTTTTTTGGACGTGATGGTTTTTGGTCCATGGTATTGGAAACGATGGTTTTCAGTCCATGGCATTGGATGCTTCGACATGCATAAATATGTATAATAACATTGAAAGGAACATAGTGAAAAATCAAGCTGGTAGTTCCGGTTTTCAAATCCAGGGGAAAATCTCTGTGTATATGTGTTTTATGTGTTATGCTCTCGCATTGTTTATTTTCTATGTTTTAGAATTCGTATGCAGGTAATTTCTGTATGGGGTT
>APFE031062235.1:190318-234435 GCA_000404065.3 Pinus taeda | reverse complement strand
GACTCTTATATATAGAAAGGAGGTCTTTTCATTTGTATCATCCAAGAATTGTTCATTTGTGTAATGTAAAGGAGGTTTTCCCCTTGAAGAGGCTTATTTCTAAGGCGTTCATCTATCTTTCTGTGAGCTAGTTTCATAACACAACCCTCTCTTGGGGAGTGATTGGGTCTCAATGCTAACATACCTCACTCAACCCTCTCTTAGGGAGTGATTGGGTCTCGATGCTAGCTCAATCAACCCTCTTTTGGGGAGTTATCATGTCTTGATGCTAATATACCTCACCCAACCCTCTCTTGGGGAGTGATAGAGTCTCCTCACTGAGAGATACTCACTCAACCCTACCCAGGGAGAACTCTGGGCCTCTCGAACCATTCTCCCTTTCGAGAGAATGTCCATCCATGTTGATGTCAAAACAAGATTCCCTCTCAATGAGAGGGGTAATCTCCACAAGCCCCAACTTGTCTCTGAAGTACATGAACTTCACATTGGGAAATGACATCATCAAAACATCAACTATCAACTCATTGGTGGAGATGTGCTCGAGTCTTATTACTTTATTTTTCAATGTGCCTTGTGCTATCATTAAGATGTCATATATACCTAATCAAAATAATACTACAAGCTGAATTCGTACCACGTCATAACTTTCCAACCAAGCTACAATATACTCTTCCATTGAGTGCACCAAATTTATGCTTCTTGTTCAGTCCAAAAGATCATAATGGAGCATAAAATGAAGCAATATATAAACTCTCTTTATCTTCAAAAATCCTTATGCAATTTGAATTCCTACAACTGTTTTCATAACTGATGGTGCCATGACCAAATGTACCATGTTGGTACTTCAACAAATGTTGAGCTATATTATTTGGCTCAAACATAAGCTAATCTACTTGTTGTACTTGATCCATCAGCCTCATTGGATATTCTTCCTAAAACATATCCTTCCACAAAAATCCTAATTTTCTCCCTTTTTCATTGTTTCTATCAAACATATATTTAAGATCCTTCTTCTAAGGTCAACTACCTCTGGAGCTGAGCAAGGATTCCTAGAGAACCCTTGATTTCTCCCTCTGGAGAAAATCATTTTGTCAATGTAAATTCTTTTGACACATGAGATTTTCTGCTTTTTTTAGAGAACAATTCATATAAGATCAAACTTGATCCATTAGTCCAAGTGTATCAACTTTGAGGAGCCTGTACAAAGCCTTCTTCTGCTTACAAGTTTAGGACTTCTTCATGTACCTCACTAGTTTGAGGTATTTGATTTCTTTCATCGAGAAATACGATATCTATAGAAGTGTTATTGAAAATATGTCTCTTCATAGACTTCTTCCTTCTTGTTGATGTAATCGTCTACTTTGAGTTTCATTTCATCAATCATAAGGCATTTTTCTCCCTTTGAGTCTAGATCCCATCTAGGATAATATCTCTTAATAAAATTTCTTTTTTCACTAGCTTTATTCTTCCATCCTTTTTCATTTGCTTCCAGAGCCTTGGTAGTCTTCATTATGTACCCACATTCCTCACTAGGAGGCCAAGGAAAAATAATCACAACCAAGCAAAAAATTGAAGGAAGAGATACTTAACTATTAGTAAAATCTACAACAACAGTAATAATCAAATAAGAGAGATATAAAAGACTTACCTTTTTGAGAGGAATGCTTGCTCCCTCTTGATATTTAAATCTCTTGCATCCATCTACAACCTTGTCCACATCATCATCTTGATGCCATTCCTTTCTAGGGTTTTTTTCTTTCAGTGGCAACATTCGATCGTAGGGTTTTTCCCATAAACCCTAGGCTTTCTTCTCCAAGTCCTTATTGGTTTGCTAAATTTTACTAACTCTAGATACTCAATTAAAATGGTAGGAAACACTTTTAGAACTTTAGACCATATATTTTCACATTTACATATTTTTGACATACACCCAATAGTCTGCAAGACTTTATTTTCATATACCATAAAGTATCAATCTCATACCTTGTCAAAAACAAAGATCTTCACATGATAACCCCATTAAATATTGCTACCCATTTCTAGAAACACATTGATTTCAAGCTTTTTATAAGATCTTATCAAGTTCTGGATAATGATTTATTCTTTTTAAATAAACTTCAATCTTTAATCTCAAAGAGGAGATCAACCTCTTCTTCAATGTTAGAAAACAAGTCATGCCTCCATGTTTCAAGACTAAGTAATCATATTCAACAATCTCGCTTAGACACAATGCAATATTTTCAAAGGGAGGAATATGTCCTTTTAGAACCTTGTAAGGTATGTGTATCTTTCCATATTCCTTCACAATGTTCATGATCACAAAAAATTTCAAGCTTGTAATGCTTTGCTTATAATACAATATCTTTAGGGAAGCATAAGATACACTTCATTTTATTTTAGTACAGTGACAATTCCAATATGAGATTTCCCTCATAATACATATCACAGTAGGCCTACCATTCCGAAAAACTAGACTTGTACTTAGTCATTATTGAGATGCTGATGCATATTTTATACTTTGAGCATCAATATTCAAAATAATAGCTTTTATATACCTTAATTTTCAAACCTCATATTCATCTTTGACTATCATTGAGATATGCTTTCAAAGTCATCTAGATTGGGTAACTTGCATATCAAATCTTTAGGAATAATTCGACTTCATAGTCATGAAACACTTATAAATTCATAAAATATTTCATTGCAATTAGAGCTATAACTGTGATCCTTAGCCAACTGATGTTATACTTAGTCTCCCTATGAGAGTTTGATCAAGATTAAATCCTAAGATTATAGGTTACTGAATTCGATCTTCTGAGGGTTTTTATTTGAGGTTTCTTGGACTACAAAATCTGAAGCTACTCGAGATAAACATACATGGTTAAAAATTGATGTTTTCAATGCAAGATGAGGCCTTCTACATTCTCTTTGAAGAAATCAAACCTTTGTAATTCTCTAAGATTACTAAGGTTTAGTCTTATGTAATCTAATATTCCAAACAATTATATATTCTAGGATTATACAAGGTTTGAGGTTAGATGAAGAAGCTTCATGGATTTACTTTCGTTGAATAATTCAATTTTTTTTATCAACTATCTTTTCATTGGGTCTAATACTTTCGGCCTTCTGTCACAAGTACTAATATTTTCAGTCCTTGAGATGTCCTTAGCAATTCACGTTGAAGTTTCAAGATTGAGGCTCTCATTCATCTGAGATTTTATGAATTTATAGGTCCTTAGAACAAGACATAAATTCTCATACATTAAATCTTAGATGGTATATCAAAAACATGAAAATTTTATCCCTTTTTCAAATGTAGATTCAAGTAATACAAAGATAATATTTCAACCTTCTTCAATACTTCTAAGGTTAATTTTGGATCTTTTGAATATTTGTGGCACCTATGAATAGACCCTGTACTAAGGCTCAGTCTAAGATTAGACTCAGATCTCTATCACCCTGTGACAATCATAATCTTTCGGTCTACAATTTCGTCCCACTAAAAAATGCTATTAGTACATAGAGAAAAATTAACTCAACTTCATCTAACCTATGGCTAAATGACTTCTTTCTAGGGATACTTTTCCACCATAGCTCTAATACCATGTTGAATTTCTAAGAGTATTTTATAACGATAATTATTTTTTATGATTTAATTCATTTCTTTATCTGTAAACTTCCGTGGATATTCCACTTGACAATTTGTCACAACAAATATGATAAAATTATACTTAAAATCTGAAAATTATAGACTATTACATTTTTATTAGATTTCTAGATACGTAGATTTACTATTAATAGTGCATGCATGCAAATTTAAAATTATGTAGAAAATAGAGAACAGAAAAGAAAAGCTGACACACACATTTGACACAATATAGATATATGTCTTTCGGATTAATCGGAAAATCAATATTTGGTCGACGTTTCGAACCAACTAATGTGTTCCATCCTCAGGATAAGATGAAGAACCTAACGATCTTAAGGAATAAATATAAATGATGCATCCATGCTATTTATTCCTTAAGATCGATTGGTTCTTCACCTTGTCCTAAGGATGGAACACATTATTTGGTTCGAAACGTTGACCAAATCTTGATTATGTGATTAATATGAAAGATATATATCTACAATATATGCTCTCGGAAATCCTTTCGAGAGAAAAACCTAGCTGGAAGGTGAGGCCTCTCTACTCTCTTTCTTTGAATGGAAATATGGCTATGAGTACAAAGAAGTATGGCATGTGGCCTGTGGACTACTACAATTCATAAATACCCTATGCGTGCTCTACCTCCTATCCCTCTTGGCTATTTTTTCTCAAATATGGAACAAATGCACTCAAAATAATGGAACCCCTTTTCCTGCTAGTGGCCCAGTTATAATACAACCCGATAGCTTCCCAATGGGTTAGGTTTGACTACCTCAACTGTTAACTGGAGTTACAATATAGAATTCTCTAGAGTCTTCTATGTCATAATCATGTGGCTAGCCCCTTTTTAAATCATAATGGGGGATGGCGTGACATCCTCTCAAATTATGGTGGTGAAAATGGGAAGGTCAACTTCTGAGTGTCATAAATTTCACATACAGAGTCCAGTTGACACACTTCTTGTGATGTTGGCAAGGTATATGCGAGTATAATAATATGAAAAGGTGCCACACTAAAGTGACAAATTTTTACCCCAAAAATGTCATTTGATGCCTTAAAACACTCCCAAAAGGTTTTAGACCTTGTTTTCCCAAACTGGGTCTTGTCGGTAAAAACAATTCCCTAAGTTGATTCCTCCATTTTTTTTTTTTTAACTCTAAAAGAATTGAGATGGATGAAAAATAATATAATGAACCAATCCAGATCATTTTATATTATTAAGGATTACTTCATCATGTAATAATTATACAAAAGAAATCAACCATAAACATTTAAGACAATAAGAACATAAAGAGACAATCCACACAAAGAACACAAATATTTACTCAGGGAAAAACCTTGCAATATTTTTCAATTGAGAATTATTCAATAGACTGAGACACATCTAAGTCAACAACTAGGTCAAACCTAGTACCTACTCCATCCTCTTAGTCAAGTCAATCTAGCACAAAAACTGTTGGAGAATGTAGTAAGGCAATTATTAAAACAATATCTCCTTTTCCTTGTTAAAATCTCATGAACTTATGTTATCTTCTTATGTTATTTTTTAAAATTATTTTCATCAAATAATTATCAAGAGCATAAACCATAAAGATCATAAAAGACAGTGGACACAAAAAATAGGCTCCAAGATAGGGAAAAAAAACCCTCGAAAGGGAAAACCCAAAAATAATCTCTTCTCTTCTTATAGAATAAGTTCAAGCGAGAAATCCAAGACCCTAAGACCATAGTAAAAACCTCCTTCAAGATCCAAGTCAACCCTTCAAGATTTTCTTCCAAACAAGTCAAAGTTTGATGAAGTCAACAAAGGTCAAACTTTTTCAAATTTGATTCACTTCAGAATTTTAGCCTTCTACTTCAGATCTGTAACTTCGGTCCCTTGAACAACAAAACCCCTTCTTTATGGTACATGTCAAACTTTCAAGAAGTCCTCCTTAAAGCAAATCAATGTCTCCAAAGTCAATGAGAGTCAAACTAGGTAGCGGAAAACTCTTCTCAATAAACTAAGTTAGAGTTTTCGACTGTCTTGCAACTTAGATTGCAATTATCGGCCTCCAATTAGGCTTTCTCTTATTGGTTCCTTATTTCTTCCTTGACCTTCTCTCTTGCTTCCTTCTTGTTCCTTTCTTCCAATTGAGCTTGAATCTTGTGAAAATCAAATTGATGACAAATGAGGTCGAAAATCCTCTTATATATACCAATTTGAGGAGGTCAAATAACCTCTTCTGGGTTGACTTGTGCTTGGAGGCTCATATTGACTTCATATACTAAACATAATATCTTTTACATGTTACAAATTTCCCAATATGGTCTTATACAAATGATAAATACTCTTTTGACTCAAGAAAATTATTATTTTGAATTGATACACCCTAGAAGAATAAAGAACATGCTTGATCTATTTGACCAACAAAATGGAGCATGAAACCCATGCTTAAAATGATATATATATATTTTTATAACATAAGATATATATAATGTCATGAGTACAATTACAATTATGAAGACCAAAACTAGTTACATTTTTCAACACTCCCTCTTAACTAGGGAGGTATTCATAATTGTACAACTAGTACAAGAATATTCTTAAACTAAAGATTTCTCATAAGAAAAGTCACATAGGTAAGGCATCTTTAAGCATCAACATCATGACAAACATTGTCAACATAGTAACTCCTTAACCTAACAAAATCTTCACATATCATAGCATAATGCTAGAAGGCTTTACATGAGATGCCACACTACCTATCAAGGTACACACCCCATCCATATTTTCACTAGGTATGTCCTTTTAGGAATATTCTTATTTTGGATTCCCAATCCTCAAAGAACATCAGTCCTCTTTGACCACTTTTAGCTTGGATACTTGTCTAATCCTAAAAGAGTTTCAATCAACAAGAATACTTCCTTTCTTGGACTATTTATCCTCAAGGAGTATTAATCCCATATGCTTATCCAATCCTCCATTCTACCTACCTTGAATTTAACTTAGACATACAACTATTAGTATTGGCCTAGTGCATGATACATGATAGAAAGAGAATACAACGTCCTTCATCCGTCCCTCTCAATTAGGGAGAATATCCTCATTCCCTCTTAATTATGGAATATATCCTTTCTCTTTTTTCAATATTTAAGGATACTTATTACTACCTCTTAAGTATATGGGATATTCTTTCACTTCCTTTCAATTCATAGCCACAATCTCTTTAGCTTATCTTCATAAGTGTGTTACCTACTAGTTCTTCATGGATATCTTCAAGTAGTAGCTACATGGCTCCTCCTTTTTTTCATCTCATTATATTGAGCTGGTTTCTTTCTTGATGTTATGGAGCCATCCTCTTCATTTATTATTGTGACAAGGTTCATGCCATCAACCTTACATATCACTTTCTTCTAGCGATCATCAATGAAGGCATTTTAATGAGCCTATCATAGCTCTCTCTAAACACTAAAGAGATTGAGACATGAACATTAGCTATCCTCTTATATTAATACCTTTCAATTCCAAGATGATGATGTAAAACATCTTGACAACATAACTCAATCCATATGTTCCTTGAATCAAGTTCAACAACATTTGAACTTGCCTCCACTGTCATTATGCATTTCTTTAATATTCTTCTAGGTAGCAAAACAATATGTTAATCAAATAACCAATACCATACATCAAGATTATAATTACCTCATTATAATGGCCTATTTGTATTTTTCTTAATTCTGAGATAAACATCCTTTCACATGGTCTATTTTCATATTTTACCAAATATCCTTCTCATGCTTTGTAATCAAAGTGCTCATGGAACAGATTGACCAACAAACTGCAATTTCGTCTTCCTTGGAGTGTTCATTTCAACTTTTTTACTTTGTTTTAAAAGACCATACCAAATGTCGATTAATATTATTATGTTTACGCCATGCTATCTTTTGAGAGAGTCTTGATCTCTAGCCATTCCAAATCACGTCAAACTTCTTTCAAGCATCACATAACAACATAGAATGATTATCAAGTAGACTTTTGTAACCAACTCTTCCTGAAATATTCTTGTAGATATGAACCATACCTTAGAGAAGAGTTACTTAAAATATGCATACCTATGCTTCCATACAACCATCTAGCCATCCTTTCTTGAACAAGCTTTCTTCTTATACTTGCCAAAGATAGGTTTCATTTCCCAAGAAATAATTTTATTACGCCTTTCATATTGCAGCTTGACCATTTGCATTCCTTCATCATTCAAGAGTATTGTTTCCATAATCGATGGAATATATACTAGTCATGTCATAATTCTCCTTCCAAGAACCTTCCAAAATGATGGTTCTTATAGGATCTTGATGACCCCTCTTTGAAAAATGACTACCTCTAACAATATGTTAGAAAATACTTGGATGAACTATAATATGCAATATGGTCCCAATATTATCATTCCTTCTAAAATATATGATCCTTACCAAATAATGTAGACTCTAATTCCTCTACTATCATAAGCTTCTTTCTATGATTCCATGCTTTACAAAAATAAAGACTCTTCTAGAGAATGCAACAATGCATGCTACTGTACTTTCTAAAATAAAGACAAATTTCATAAAGAACCTAATATAGATGGATCTTTCTTTAATAGTAAAGATCCTTGGGATCTTATCCTTTCATCTTCTTCTCATGTTCTCCCTTTTCTTCAGTTATGTGAGCTTCACTTCTTTCATTTCTTTTGTTGTTCTTGTTGTTTGGACAACCCCTCTTAAAGTGTCCATACTCCTTGCATCCAAAGCATTCAATCTTGGACATGTCTGGCTTTCCTTTGGACTTTCCAAAATTCCCTTCTTCTTCCTGTATATTGCAATAAAGGCTTGAGAATTTTCATTTGATTCAATGTCATCCTTTTCCTTTATCCTAGTTTCTTCCATGATACGTTGATCCCATAACTCATCAAAATGAAAAGTATCCTTTTTTGAGTAGATACTAGTTGAAAAATGCTCCAATTAGGTGGAAACACATTTAATACACATTCATTTTTGAATTGGAAACAACTTCACCAAGCCCTTGCAAAGGGTCCCTTATTTGTGAGATCTTCATGAGATAAGTGGCCATATATTCATCCTTTGACTTCCTTATCCTATATAGTTGATTCCTTAAGTATGTCTTTTGACTTGATGTACTAATAGAGTACAGTTTCACCAACTTATCATACATAGCTTTGGATGTCTTCGAATAAACAACAAAGGGAACAAGATGATCTTGTATGGATTCAACAATAATTATTTGTGCTCTCACCTCCCCCTTGTACCTTGCTAACTCTTGAGTGTTCTCTTTGTTTGGTACAACAACTTCACCAAGAACATATTCCATGACTTCTTTTTCTATAAATTCCAAGTTAATCGTCTTCTTCCATGCTAGGAAATCTACTGATCCAACTAGCTTGTTGCTTTCCTTGCAAAATGTAGCCATATGATATGTAGATTGAGACATAGAAGACAATATAGTACTTACTTTTCAACCAAGAGTTCTCCCTTTTCGATGATGTCTCCAACTATCTTGATTCTTTCAATACCTCCAAAGAGACTTCAAAGTGCCCTAGAATGATGATTTCTAGGATGCCTCTAATAAAAATGTATTCAAAGGGATTCAAAGAATGGATGATTATCCAGTATACTTTGATGCTTACTTTTCTTCAAGATGATGGAGTTCACTAGAGATCCTTCAACAACATTTTGATCCTTCTTAGTATGGTGAGGTATTCAATGAAATCTTGATATAGTAATTTTCCTTCTAGGTTAATAGGTCTTCTTCTTCTATCCTTGTGTCCTTTTGCAAATGATTCCTTAGACAAGCAATCCATTCTTATGTCAACAAGATGATCACCAAGCTGCCATTTCTTCTTCACCTTAGCTGTGATCCCATATTGGAGAATTAGTAAGGAAACTATTAAAACAAATTCTCTTTATCCTTGATAAAAACTTGTGAAATTATGCTATCATATTATGTTGTTTTGTTATCTTCTTTTCATCAAACAATTAACAAGAGAATAAACCATAAATATCATAAAAGACAATGGACACAAAATATAGGCTTCAAGCTAGGGAAAAACACCTCTAAGGGGAAAACCCATAAATAATCTGTTCTATTCTTATAGAATCCATTCAAATGAGAAATTCCATACCCTAAGACCAAAGTCAAAACCTCCTCCAAGATTAAAGTCATCCCTTCAAGATTTTCTTCCAAAAAAGTAAAATTTTGACTAAGTCAACAAATGTCAAACCTCAAATCTACTTCACTTCAGAATTTTGAATTTTTACTTCAAATCTACAACTGCGTTCCCTTAAATAGCATATACCATTCTTTATGGCACATGCTAACCTCTCAAGAATTAATCCTTCAAGCAAGTCAATGTCTCCAAAGTGAACGAGAGTCAAACTAGGTCAAATAAGAGTTTTCATCCCTCCTGCAACTTGGATTTGCAATTCTCGGCCTTCTAGTCGCTGTAGAAGCCCTAACCTTCACACATGTGAGAGAATAAGGTTCAAAAAGATCTTCCTTCCTCTTCTTGTTTTCTTCTTGCTTCCTTTTTATTCCTTGCTTCAGATCAAAATTGATTCTTGTGAATATCAAATTGATGAAAAATGAGGTCGAAGCTACTCTCATATATACCTTTCTAAGGAGGTAAAATAGCCTCTTCTAGGCTGACTTGTCACTGGTAGGGACGACTTGTGATTGAAGGCTCATATTGACTTTATAGACTCAAAACAATATCTTTTACATGTTAAAACTTTCCCAATAGGGTCTTATACAAATGATGAATACTCTTTTGAATCAAGTGAAATATTATTTTGACTTGATAAACCCTAGAAGCATGAAGAACATGCTTTACCTAGTTGAAGAACGAAATGGAGCATGAAACACACACTTAAATTAATATTTTTTCTTTTTTCTTTTTCTTGTAACATAAGATATACATAAAGACAATTATGAATATCAAAACTAGTTACATTTTCCAACAAAAAGATACTCTGTTCTTGCCTCATAAATGCTACTCTATAAGTCCTTTGCTAGTTGCTTTAGATCTCAAACTTCACTCCTCTTAGCTACCTCAAACATACTATATACTACCTCAAAAATATATTTTTCTTGCTACCTTAGAACACGTCAAATCATAGAAGAAGAGAACAAAAGCTATTTGAGTTGCCTCAGATAAGCCTTATGACTTACCTCAAATATGCCATATGACTTGCCTCAAAGGTACCATATGATATGCCTTAGAGATAAGATATTCACTGCCTCATACCATCTAAAAATACCTTTGAAGATGCGAGTCTATCTTCGCTTGAAGGAGGAGCAAATTTGGTCTTTACGTAGTTTTCTTTGAGGCCAAATAGATGTGTCTTTTGGATGAAGCCAACATGAACAATTTTAGAAGGCCAACTTGACTAGGAGAAGGTTGACCTTACTTTTTGGAGCCAAAAACTTTAATTTCAAAATTTCTTTATTTTGAAAATCCAAATGGGACTTAACAAAAAATATTTTTCCTTTGACTCTTAGCATTAAAATATTCTTTACAAATACATTAATGACTCAATGTACATTATGAAGATTAACCATAGCTACAAAAGTCAACACCTCCCAAGTCTAATTATATATCAAAAGATCATCAAGGAATGCCATTAGAAATTTCATCAACTTCTTATTGAAAACATGGTTCATGCATGACAATAAAGTTGTAGGGTTGTTGGTTAATCCAAACAACATGACTAAAAAATCATAGTGTCCACAATGGCACAAAAATGTGGCCTTGGGTATGTCCTACTCATTGATCCTAATCTGATGATACTCGAATCAAAGATCAATTTTCGAAAAGCAAACTTCCCCATGCAATTCATCCAATAGTTCATCGATCCTGGGTAGGGTGCCTATTTTTCATTGTATTCTTGTTCATGGCCTGATATTCAATGCACATTCTCAAGATACCATCCTTCTTGACCAATATGAAAAATGAAGCAAATGGACTAGAACTAGGTATGATGCGCCCCATTTCTAATAACTTCTTGATGGCATTTACAATTTCCTCCCTGAAGCTTTTTAGGTGCATGTATAGGGTTGTTATCACTAGTCCCCCCCTTCAATCTCAATGGTATGCTCAAAACCTTTGTCAAGATGTCTTCTAGGTGGAATGTCTCTAAATACCTTGCATGTTTATTCAACAATGACTTAAGTTTGCATGATACTACTGACTACTATCTGAAGGTTTCTATGATTTCCAAACACTTTGCTACCCAATATGTGTCACCATTCTGAAAAATATTCTCCATCCTTTTAGTTATAACCACCCTAGGGGCACCATTGGTCATACCCCTCGGAATCATCTTCTAGCCATCTACTATAGTGAACTCCATATCCATAGTTTGATAATCCTTCAATGTATCCCTATAATGACAAACAATTGAAAACCCAATACTAAATTAGTGTTGGACAAGTCTACCACATAGAAATAATATGTTAGTGAGAAGTTACCCATATTTAGCTCAAGCAATAGGAATTTCCTAATACACATCATCCTAACACTAGCAGCCACCTCCAAATCAAATCCCTCAAATTCTATGTAGGAATGTTTCTTTTGGCTACAAAGGCAGAGTCAATAAAATTGTGGGTTGTGTTGAGAAAAGTGTTGTCATTTATGTTAAGTGAGTAAGTGAATACAAGTTTAGGGGAGTTTGTTGAGAGTTTGTTGTTGATTATTACTGATGAATGTAACCTATCTTTTGAAGGCATTGTAACTATAGTTAAATTGTTCAAATACGCTTACAAAGTGTTTCATTATGTAGTCCTCTCAGAGAGATTTATATGACACTTTGTCAATCTCTCAAGGATCGAGGAGAAAAGTACTTTTGAAGAAACTATAGGTTTAGCAATGAATAAATTTGAGACTTTAGGAAATATTTGGGTGCATCTGTGATATCTAGGGACATCTAAGAAATATGGGGCACAAAGAAGTTGGTGCATGGTTGAAAGTGCTAGACTCATCTCTTGGGACTCCAAACCTGTTACTTGCACATGTCAAAAACCAAGCACATGGGGTAACATGTTTTTGAGGTGTTTTATGATCACCCATGCTTACATTAGTCCATAAAACCAACAAGAAATAATTTTAATTCTAAATGCAGTTAATCTAGCATGATATTGTCATATGATGTTAGTTCTAATGCGAAAAATCAGCATGCAATGCATCTTATTCTAACATGAATATTACACTGTACAAGTACTAAGTGTAATCATAGAGGCAATGCAACCAAGATATCACCAGATCAATATAAAAATACTTTCCCCAATGATTAACTATGCATCAAATCCAAAAGAAAGGATAGGAACAATCATATGGAGGGTCAACAAAGTGGTAGGTGGGAAAAGAGAATGCCCACACATGGATGATCACATGAGAAGAGGGGACAAAGGGATGTAATTTACTCCATGAAATCTTGTCTTCTAACCAAAAGATAGAGATGTCAACAATCATGCTCATAAAATTTTGATGGATGGCAACTCCAGACATATCACTCTTATCATTTATGTCATGCTTCATGGCCACCACAGGGTTATGATTAGTAGGAAAGGGATATTGATGAGATGGAGAGACACAACAAGTAGGTTTCCCATGATGATCACACTTAGGAGAGATGGAGGATTCTTAATTATTAGTGATAATGTAAGAAGGGTTGAGGAAAGGGTCCACATGAGACTCAACTACATCCCTAGAATTGTGAGGATAGACAAGGGTCCTATCGATATCATCATCATTAGTGTCATAGATAGGGTCCTTGTTGAAACGATTTCCATAGAGCTCCTATTTTCCTTCTTAAATATGTAAGTAATCATTGATATCGATGTTTTAAGGGATTATGGGATCATCTTCTCCAAGGTCTTCAAAGGGTGGATCATCAAAGATAATATTGTTGGTAAAGGTAGGATTAATGTTAACTTCACTCTCTATAGACTCACCCTCCTTATCACATGTGCTTTCAAAAAAATCATCATGCCTATTTTCGTCATTGTGGACCCAGGAAGGACCCTCTTTCCTATGAATCATATAGATTCCAAAGTTCATGATGATTCTCAATGAAGGTTTCCTATTGAATGTTTAATGAGAGGCATACTTGAAAATGTCTATGAAAGAATTCAACAAACTCCTCAATTGATGAGATGCTCCTAGGGTTCATGATTATACAACCATGAGTTATGACCATGGAGAGAGCTCATGAACAATAGTATAAGGGCATCCTAGTGGACCACTTTCTCCTTTGAAGCATGCACAATAAATATTTCTACATGATCATTTGTAAAGAGTGGATCACCATCAAACATGGGCACCACACGTACCATCCTTCCTGATTTGAACTTATATAGGAATGAAACATAATAAAATAAAACTGAAATATGCTTACATACAAAATGGAAATAAACTAGCCCGAGCGATGGTAGCTTATCTCTGAGAAGAGATGTGGCGACTACATGCTATGAACTGCGTTACAATTAAGCTTAAGGGTATTTTTATTATTGAACAAAAAGGGAAAAAATAAGAAATCAAAACCATAACCCTAAGAGATGGAACACCAAGAGTTTGTGGGCCTCATTGGGGTTAGTTGGGAAACCAACTTCCCAGGGTCGTAACTTGGTCATATGATCCCCGTTTGTTCCGTATGATACCTTGCTAGAAAGATATATCTAAGTAATACAAGATTGACCATAGGCCATTTCCTATGGACATGGGCTTATTGTAGATTTCAAAAAAAGTTGTTTAGGGGGTCAAAAAACTCTAGAAGTTTAATACCTAAAAAAGTACTAAAAATAGTAAATGCTGCTATAATCAAGGAAACATATGAAACCGAGTGGAGGTCTAGGTAGAATAGGTGGTTGGCCACCAATATCCACTTGGATGAATCCTCCCCCCTAAGGAAGAAATTGTCCCCATTGTGTGCAGAGGCTCATCAGGTGAGGAAATTTCTATTGAACCTGGTCCTTGGTGAACCACTTTCCCTAGTGAAGGAGTTGGCTTTCTTTGACAACTCAATATAGCTAGATTATATGATGGTGACTATTATTGATTTGTGTGTTGATGATCTTGTCAGTTATGGCTTGTTCGATGCAGGTTGGGTAGAGATTTTTTGGTGTCAACTACTCATCAACGTCAGATATGTCCAACATGGGGGAAAGTATAGCTGAAGTCGATCCACATTGAATACTGGGTGCAAGCCAAGGAACGATGGAATGCTGAGCTTGAAGGCATTGTCCCATACGACCTTGTTGATGGTGTATGGCCCATATCGAAATGGGAAAAGTTTGTGGTGGGGCCCTGTGAGGAGCTCCTTCTGTAGATGTAACCAAAATTTCTCACCCATTGGAACTTGTGTTGCACATGATGCTGATCATGAAACTGCTTGTACTTACCATTGGATTTGTCCAATATGTCATGGACTTGCTGGCGGATGTGCTGAATATTCTCAATGAAGCTATTAGCCTTGTCAATTTTGGCTTGGACATGAACGAAATCTTCTTGAGGAGCTGGAAATGGTATGGCCACATCAATGGGACATAGTGGTTGGAATTCCAACCCTACCTAAAATGGGATGTGGCGAGTTGAGCTATGTAGAGCTCTGTTGTAACTGTGTTGGACATAGGGGAGGATTTCGTCCCATGCACCTGGATTCTTTGAGTTGTACATGCACAAAATGTGCATGATCATCCTGTTGATGACCTATGTTTGGCCATCAGTTTGGGGGTGGAAGGTCGTGGACTTAGTGAGCTTGGTATCCAACATTGACTAGAGAATTGACTAGAATGTACTCAGAAACTTGATGCCCAATTTGAGATAATGGATTGTGGGATCCCAAAGTGTACTCACAGTCATTCAAAGAAGAACTTAGCAGTGGATTCTGCCGTGATACTCTTCTTACAGGACACCATAATGGCCATCTTAGAGAATTTGTTGACAACCATGAAAACAAAGTCAATGCCATGCTTAGTAGAAGGAAGGCCCAACATGTAATCCATGGAGATGAATTCCCAAGGCCGAATAGGAGTAGGCAGAGGAGTATATAGGCCTTGATTCTTGATGGTTGATTTGACGATGGCACAGGCAGTGCAGGATCTGATGTACTTCCCAACATCTTGTTGAAGGTTCAACCAATAAAAATACTTTTGCATCACTACCATTGTTTTCTCTACTTTGAAATGTCCAATGACCTAACTGTAGTGCGCCTCTCAAACAATATTGGCACACTCGCTTGAAGGGACACCAAGGTATGCTAGGTGGCATAACAATGCACCCTAGAGGTGAAAATCAAGAACTTTCTTGCCTTCCAGGAGCATCTAGTATGTGTTTCCGAATTCTAGATTGCTCTTGTAAAGATGTGGCCACCTCAAAGTCTCGTTTCCATAAGAGTCAAGCACAGTGGTTAGCACTATGATAGACGGTCAAGTGAGGCAGTCTGCAACATTATTGGTGCTACCCTTCTTGTACTTAATGTTAAAATGGAACCATTGCAGGCATCTGGACCATTTCTTATGGCGATCATTCTGCAACTTTCCTTGTGTTTGTATGAACTATAAGGGCTAGTAGTTTGTGTGGATGATTGTTTCCTTCCCCAGAATGTAATGTTTCCATTGTCAGCATGCCTGAACAATGGAATACATCTCTTTTCCATTGGCAGGATAATTTCAAACTGTGTCTGAAAGTGTCTCACTATGGTATGCCACTGGATGCCCTTGCTGAGTAAGAACTGCACCAATTGCAAAGCTGGAGGCAATTGTTTCAATATCAAACAATTATTGTAGGTCTGATAATGTGAGCATTAGTGTAGAGTAGATGCGATGCTTACTCTCGAAAAATTCCTTCTGTTGGGATTCATACCAAAATAAATTTTCTTTTGCTCCACCTTTAGTGACTTGAATCAAAGGCCAAGTTGTATTAGAGAACCCCAACACGAACCCACAATAGAAATTTGCAAGACCCAAAAAGATGTGGATCTCTGTTAGAGTGGCTGGGGCTAGCCAATCCTGAATAACTTGTACCGTTGGGTCCACATGCACATCCAACTCATCAATGATGTACCCCAAATATTGAACTTGGGTCATACAAAATGTGCATTTCTCCAAATTGGCACACAATTTGTGTTGTCACAGGGTTTGGAGGACTTGTCGAATATGGTGGAGGTTCTCTTCCCAAATCTAGTTGAAAATCAAGGTGTCGTCTAAATACACTACCACGAATGAGTTGGTGAAGGGAAATAATATTTCATCCATCAATCTCATGAAATTTGCGGGGGCATTTGTCAACCTAAAAGACATGTCCAACCATTCGAAAAGGCCCTCCTTGGATTTGAAGGTAGTCTTCCACACATTAGAGGGTTTGATTAGTACCCGGTGATATACAGAATTCAAGTCAATCTTGCTAAAATATTTGCCCCCCTTGAGTTGGTCTAGAAGGTCATCAATCCATGGGATTGGATACTTATTTTAGACAATGACCTTATTCAGTGCTCGATAGTCAATACAAAGTATCCAAGTCCCATACTTCTTATGTACCAAGATGATCGGGCTCCCATAGGGTGATGAACTTGGCCTCATGTGCCCTTTCTGCAACAACTCCTGAATATGCCTCTTGATTTCATCGTTCCCCATAACAAAGCATCGATGGATCAGCCCGTTAGGTATCAACATACCCGTGGTCAGATCGATGGAGTGCTTGACCTAAAAGTGTAGGGTTACCCCTGTGGGTGAGGTGAAGATGTCCCTGTACTCCTCCATGACCTTGTGCATCTACTTATGCCATGCGGAGTATCCCTATCCAGAGGCCATGGATGTGGACACAATCTTCTTCTTTCCCTGAGGGCAAATCATAAGGAAGATAAATTTCCCAGTCTGGGAAATGATCTTATTGCATTGCATCATAGAGATAAAAGAGATGGTGGTAGGTAGTGTTACCTGTAATATCCTATATAAATTATTACCCAAAGACATAGAGATAAAAGAGATGGTGGTAGGTAGTGTTACCTCTGATATCCTATATAAATTATTACCCAAAGAAATAGTAACGGTGCGAGGACTAGACTCATACACAACATGACACTTCCACAAGTATGGTTGGCCTAATAATACATCACAAACTTCAAGAGGAGAAACATCACACAATACCTCATTTGTGAAGGGCTTGATGCTGTAGGGAAGTTGACATTGCTCGCTAACATGGATATCTCATCCTTGGTGAAGCCACCCGATGGTGAATGACCGTAGATGTGGTGTTGTGGGTAGGCCCAACCGCTTCATGACCTCTGTTGAAATGAGGTTCTTTGGGATTCCATCGTCAACAATGAACTACAATGGAGAAACCTTCACCCACATATGTTAATGGAAGAGTCACTCCACCTCCTATGGATCTTCAGGCTCAATCTTCTAGATCTTGGTAGTGGCAACAATGGCACTAGGCTCCACATCAATAATCTGCTTCCCTTTTTCATTCCCCTTTTTGGGTTCTGATTGAGAGTCAGAACATGCATCTGTTTTAGAAGCTTTCAGCTTGGTAACTAGTGATTGCTTGGTTCAACACTCACTTGTGTTGTGAGTGGGGCTCTTATGGAATTCACACCATTTCCCTGTGTGCTCCTTTGTCTTCGTAGTGTTGTTCTTTTCTTGTGGCTTTAGTGGGTTGTCTTGGGTCACCTTGCCTTAGCTTTGTCCTTTGTTCTGTGGTTTGGGGTTTTCCCTTGATTTGGATTCAAAGATCCAAAGTCTTGTTTCTTCTATTTAAATTTATGCTCGATCTTGACAACGTATTGATAGGTGGCGCTAAGCGAGGATATGTCCAGGAACTCTATATTAGCTTAGATCTACTTGTGTAGAAAACTGTGGTACTTGAGCACCAAATGCTGCTCAAAATCCTTGATACACAACTTTGTGCGAAGGGTATGAAAACTATTTGTGAACTCTAGAACATCTTGGTCCCTTCCCTACCACAACATGCTCCAATTTATGTATTTATCTTCATAGCTTCTGAAAGGGTAATATTGTTCCTTGTTGGCATCTCAAAAAGAATTCCAAGTGGGTGTGGCTGAAAATAGTGAGGATTCCCTATCATCCTTCTCTTCACAATAGGTTTCCCACTAGTTCTTGACATGGGGGCAACTTTGAGGAGTGCAAAAGTAACCTTTTCTTGATTGGAAAAGTCATGAACCAAAAAATATCCTTCCAATATATTTAATCATCTATCTATAACCTATACATCTATCTGGCCTTCAAATATGGGAATTTCAAATTTTACTCGTACCTTAAAGGGAGTGGCGCCTCCATGGTGGCTACTGGATGAAGATGTGTCACCTGTGGGTTGTCTCCAAAGGATCTAGGCAAAGTTATCCATCATTACATTCCTCTATTTTTTGAGGGATTCCTCGAGTAATATTTGAAAAAGATCTCATGCTCCCTCATTTTTAGTTTCTTCTGTCATGGGAGCCCATCGGGGGTTGCAAGACTGGTCTTACAAAGGTTCAACTAGTTCGATCCCTAAATCCTTATACCCTGACCTCGTTGGGGACATGCAAAGAAAAACAAAGAAAGAGAAAACTGCTCTGATACCACTGATATGAAATTATACGGGAATGAAACATAGTACAAATAAAAACATAAACACTAAGATGCAACAAAAATAAAACTTCATTTCATTAATATCAAAGAACTGAAAAAATGCTTACATACAGAATGGAAATAAACTAGCTCAGGGGATGCTATCTTATCTCTGAGAAGAGATGTGGCAACTACATCATCTGAGCTATGTTACAATGAGGCTCAAGGGCCCTTTTATTATTTAACAAGGGAAAATCCTAAACAACCAAAACCCTAACCCCAAGATATGGAATGCCAAGAGTTTGTTGGCCTCGTTGGGGTTAGTTGGGATGCCAACTTCCTGAGGTCGTAATTTGGTCATATGATCTCTGTTTGGTGCATATGATACCTCATTGGAAATATATCTCTGAGTACTATAGGATTTTCCACAGGCCCTTGCCTATGATTATGGGCCTACTGTAGACCTCAAAAAAATGTTGTTTAGGGGGTCAAAACAACTCCAGAAGTTTGGGACCCGAAAAAATGCTAAAAGTAGTAAATGCTGCTATAATCAAGGAAACAAATGAAACCGAATGGAGGTCTAGGTGGAATAGGAAGGTGGCTACCAATATCCACCTGGATCAATTCCTATGACATGATTAGGGTTCCTAGGGATGCTAGAGATATCCAAAGTAGGAAAATCATCAAAGAAAGACATCCTATCAAGATATACATGTAAATTATGTATGAGTCACTAGGGTGAATTTAAAGATGCCTAGAGAAATTCTTGCTTCACCCTAAAAGCATTCATATTAAAGTTCAATGAATAAATAGGGTTTCATTCTTCTAATGGATTTGCTAATAATAATATATCAATGATGTTATAAGGGAAACAAGACATACATATTGTGTCCCCGACAATGACACCAAAAATGTTACCTCCTAGCAAGGGTCCTAGGAGGGGATCCTATAGAGAAACTACTAGGTCAAGTGGAAACAATGGAGCAATATCCCACTGTCACCTCAGCTAAATATCACTACTCTTTATGGAATTTCACTGATGGTAGGAGTCTCGGTATGAGAAGAATCACTAGGAAAGATATATCAATGATGTAAGGTGATTCCAAAGCTTATTCACAAGAGAGGCTTAGACGACATGCTTACTTGATTTATAAGCAAGATGTGTGGTTCTCTAAGAAGGGCTATAAGGATTTCTGGGCTTAGGTTTGAGGGGTATTTATCGATAAGAAGTGCCCTAGACCAAAGAATTCTAGAATAATAGGGTTTCTAAGCAATCCTTGTGAAGTTCGTGTGACAAGGTTATGGGAGCACAAAGAATCCCTAATGGACGCAAGCGAGGTCAAGGTTTTAGAGTAAACATTAAAACAATGGGTCTTGAACAAGTGAGGAAGAAGAAGAGGATCAAGAGTTGTGATTTGAATTTAATGTTCAATGTAATGATCCTTAATGAAGCTACTACCCAAAGCAAACTTAGGGAAATGGTTTACGAGCTAGGGCCTGGTTTATCTCAAGATTCCACTGTTGGAATAACCTCAAATTTAGAGGACCTCTAGAGGACTCACCAACATATCTCTAGACCAATTTTCATCAATTTTTAATGGCTACAATAGAATTCGCGTGATGCCTTAGATTGCCTTCTAGGTTAGGGATTAGAAAAGAGGAAAAGGTGGTGAAAAAGATATTCGTTTTGATGATAAACTAGGAATAAACTAGTGCCTAGCCTATTGGGAGAATGGAGTCAACGTAAATCGTTGTTTAAATATGTCTTATACCCAATCAAGGAGTCTCCTAGCAACTTCACATAGCCCTAGAGCCATTAAATGGGCATTAGGAAAGTTTATAATTCTTTGATGCTGCAATTGATGACTTATCAAGATAATACTGAACAATCATATACCTCTAGGACACTTGTTCACCATGCTTTTGCATGAAACATATGAAAATCTCTCACAAAGACAAGTTTTAACAAATTCACATTTCTTAAAGGCAACTACACCAGCTCATGAGTGAAAACATTCGTACATTACACAAGTGACAATACATGTAATGTAGAACATGAAAATGACACTTACAAGTATAGAAAAAATCCTCCAATCATCAATGTGAAAAAATATCGAAGCTCCAACACAAAGATAAGCTTTCCAAACATTGAAATGCCTTTAGAAATCCAATTCATCCATCAATGAGGTTAGCCAAAATTCTCAAGTAGAGATAGTCCAATCCAAGAATGTGACGAGAGAAATGAATGCGACTCTCATCAATCTATACAATCCATAAAGGGGTTCGAATAGCCTAATTAGACTAATAATGCCCCAAATAATAAAATAATATACAATAATTACATGATTTGGTGTCAAGGCCACCAAGATAGCTCAATAATACAAATATAAATCCTCTAAAGATGGAAAAATAGTAAATACAATGAGTCGTTGGGCCATTGAAGAGGCCAAGTGGAGTCCAAAGTGTGCCAGTGTGAGAGAATAGGCTCCAAATATGGTGATAAACTGGGTGGCCCTTTAATATCCAAGAAAATCCAATGTGGTATCTCCAAATGGTGTGGGGGCACAATGACAACCTCCTGGGTCTCCAAGTGGATTGATAATGCCTATATACCATATGTAAGGGCTAGACTGATGACATAAGCCCTTCCTTTGTCTCCCATGGTGAGACACATCCTCATTTGGGGCCTGGAACATGTGCCAAGTGTGTGGTGCAAGTGTAAAGCTGACTGGGCATGGTGGTCCAGGTACATCATCCTCATCCAAAAAGTGGAACATGAGAAATCAATGAATGGTGTTCAAGGATCCATGAAGTGGCATTCTGTTTTCTGCTATGATGGAGGCCCATGGCTCTTAATGCTCACCCTACGAGTACCAATATGACCCTCTAGAGGGCTTAGACCTTGTATAGGGATAAAGAGGGGAGAAAGGAAAGGAAAATAAGGGAATAAAAGAAAAGAGAAAAGAGAAAGAAATAAGGAAAGGGACCAAGCTATGACCAATCTCAAGGGATACTTGTGTGGTTGCAGGGTTAACCCGCAGAGACGTTGGATAGACATATACACCGAGTGCAGAGAAAGAGGCCATGGAAAGAATTAAGGCTGAACACGCGGGTTTCTCTTGCAATCCTATGTAAGATCCATTGCATCCCCTTGCATTCCAATACACCAGATCATTAGTTGAATTGAGTAAATAAGCTTACAAAACATAGAACTAAGTGGACACTTCATGGTGGCATACCCTTCCATAGTGGGTTTTGGAAGGGCATGCCACTATATATGTGCCTCCAAGCTCAAGAATAAGGTTAACCAAGGACCCTGTTAGGTGGTTTCAACCTTTAAAGGGGCTAACATGTCCATGGTAGACTCGTCAAATGGTATGTGGAACACGGTATTGTGATGGAAAAGAATGGGGAATTAAGGGAATTCTCCAAGCCACATGTCACAATATAAGGGTAGCTATAATAGGGGAGCCCACACTGAGGTATATGAGGGTAGGAGGGAGTAATAATTGTACATGAGTTACTCTGACCTTTGTTTTTCCACCCTTCTTCACATGCCTTTTTCCTTTGATTTATTTTTCTTCATAACTACTCAGGGCTCCAGGGGATGAGAGCATGATGTGTACTATATAATATTTATTACCCCCTTAAGGTGGGGCTATTCATCACTCACCAGGATTTGGGACAATCATGAGTTCCGTGATGATGGAAGGGCTCATATAGGGCCCATAAGAACCAAGATGATGGCCATAAATAAGGGGTAGAGCTCATGTTTTGGTTTTTCCCATGTGCTAAATGTGTATGTCCTAGACATATTTTTCATTTTATGGTATTTTTCCTATTGAGAGTGACCCAAATTGTGCTTTTTATTTTTCTTTTAGTTACATCAACATCCAGGGCATCATTCCAGGCCCGACTCAAAGTTGTGGAACCAATGGAAATATATGGACACAGAAGGGAAACATGTTGAATATGGCTATAATGAGTAGAGGGGAGTGATGTATATGATTTTGGGAAGTGAGACCAAACAATCGAAATCAAGTTTCTGATGTAGTGCCACCCCTAAATCTAGTTGAAAATAAAAGAGATCCCACTGGGCTAGGATACTAGGCTAACCATAAAATTGGACAAAGGAGACAAGAGTATAAACCAAACCCACTCTTTCAATAAAATCCCCCCACAAGTCCATGCCCAAAAGTGTCCATGAAAATTAAACAAAATTACCCAACTACACAATGAAAAGCCATACCTTTGGGGTTGGGAGGCCCACCTTCAAACATATGACCATAACATATGGGTGAGTGACCACATTGCTAGCTCAGGTGTGGGAGATAGTGGCACATCTAGCTATTTGGTGGTTGCAAGGGGCTGCTGGATTTTGGATGAGGACCATCTTGGAGAATTTTTTTCTCCTATGGGTGTCACCCATAGGTGGTGGGTAACAATTCCTTAAACAAAATTTAATACTTGGAAGGCAGGTCTTATATAATGTCTAACTAAGATGGAGGTAACACCAAAAAGGATCCAATCTTTACTGGAACACATATACATTCTAGAAGGCAAGAATGAATAATTACTTACAATCTCTTGGTGAAAATGCCTAGGACACAGTGCAATATGGCTATACAAAGCCACCAATCATACTTACCAAAGATGATTAGCTTGAATTTTCTTATAATGCTAAGGAAATGAATGTATTCCATGCTAGATTGTCTGAATATGAATGGGTCAAAATTATGGATTGCACCACCACCAAGGCAATATGGGACAATATGAGTAGCTACTATGAAGAAAACAATAAAGTAAAGAAGGATAAACTTCAAGGCTACAAAATGCAACTTGAATCCCTAAAGATGCATGAGGATGAGGAAATAACTAAATTCTTCCTTCGAGTGGATAAAGTAGTAAATGCAATAAGAAGACTTGGTGAAACAATGGTTGAGTCAATTTTAGTTCAAAAAGTGTTGAGGTAACTTCCTAAAAGATTCAATGCCAAGGTGTCAACTATTGAGGAAATGTTAGATCTCAACACTATAACATTGGATCAATTGTACAAAACATTGATTGCTTATGCAATGAGTGTTTCAAAAGGTTGAACTACATAAAATGAGGTAGCTTTCAACGCTGACAAAGAAGATTAAGATAAATCAAGTTGTGAATTAAATGAAGAGGAGGTAAACTTTGTAAGAAAATTGAAAAGAGGATCCTAAAAATACAAAGGTAAGTTTCCTTTCAAATGTTTTAATTGTGGTAAAGTAGGTCATTATGCTTCTAAACGTCCATGAAAAAAAATAAGAATCAATGTGAACACAAGGATAAGCATAGAAAAATACAAAAGGATAAAAATATAAAAAACAAAAGTTTTTGTATTCAAGATGATAGCAGTTCCGTAGAATATGAATATGAACAATTCTCTGATGAGGACAAAGCTAACAAAAGTACAAAGGAGTTCATGCTCATGGCTTTAGACACTCTCGAAGAAGAACGTGTAGAGTTTGATGAAGAAGTGGTTGAAGTAGACTTGGAAGGTGAATTGGTTAGTGCTTTTGAAGAAATTCAAAGGCTAAGGAAAGAGAATAAGATGCAAAAAAGAGATGTTGACAAACTCTGAAAAAGAAAAATGTAACTCTAAAAATCTAGCACCTCTTCTTCTAAAAATCAAAGAAGCAAAGAAAATAGAAGATACTTTGTTGGAATAGCTAAAAGAAAAAGGAAAGAAATGTGAAAAAATAAATGAGTATGTTGTCTCCCGTAGAGAAGAGTTAGAAAAGAATTAAGGCACATCTCAGTCTAAATAAAAAATTCATCAAAGGGATTAGTAAATTGGATGAAATTTTGAATGTTCAAAGGTCTCCCCATATCAAAACTAGTTTTGGCTATGAAGGAGAATCAATCTCAAAATAACTTGAAGAAAAGGAACTCAATAACTTTGTTGATGTAATCCAGGGACCAAGCAAAGTTGCAGCTAAAGAAAATGACCACAAACAATAGAAACACTGAAGCACAAAGAAATGAAAATAGATAAAAATGGATGCAAATTAAAATCAACAACAACAACAAATGCATGTTACAACCATTCAAAAAATTACAATGTTCAAGCAATAAATCAACAAAGTTATTTTGTGCCTCAAAGAAGAATCCAAAAAATATTCAGCAAACAAATGGTTTTGAGATATGAGAATATATTTCATTTTTACTGCTTTACAAGAACAAATTATAGACATATAGTTGCAAGTTGTAAATCATATTTTAGAAATAGGAAAATAAGGAATCAGAGAAACAAATGCCATCATCCAAATAGGATATTTGTAAATTCAAAAAGGAATGTTATCAAGGACAATAATTATTTCCCCCCTATGATTGATGTGATTAGATGTTATGATTGCCATAATTACGGGCATAAGAAAACTTAATGTAATATCATAAAATTCAGACCAAATCCTGAGATGATGCAAACTAAAGAAGAACCCAAGGTATTAGCAACAATGAAAAAGCCAAGATTTTATTTCTCTTATCAAGAAAATAAGAGTGAAGGCAAATGAATGAATATGTCAAGAAGGCCCTCCTTGTGCAATTATGAAAGGAATATATGGAAAAAGAAGGGAAGAATAAAAAGCTAAATGCAACCTAGTATTGTGTGCTCAAGAAACAAATGATTAGTGACATATAGATAGTGGGTACTCTCATCATATCACTAGAGATAAGAGCATATTTCTCTCTTTAAGGAAGACTAGAGGTGGCAATGTTATTCTTGGAGATTCAGCCAAAGTGACATGAAGAGGTCAATTTAACCTTGACAATAGAAATACAAATGCTAATAAAATTTTATTTATTGAAGGCCAGAAGCACAACATCCTAAATGTGATTCAAATGGTTGATAGAGGATATGAAGTTGCATTCAATTCAATAAGTTGTAGAAATTGAGAAGAATACTCAAGAAAATTAATAGCAAAAGGAATTATAACTCTAGACGATGTACATGCGTTGAAAGGAAGAAAAAACATCAATAAGAGATTAAAGACAATCTCTTCCTCACAACAACAATAGAAGAAGCAATACTCAATAAAAGTCCATTACACCATGTTATGAACACAAGTTGCACTACAGAAGAAAGTGAGAATGAAGAAGAAGATGCTAGGTCATCAAGAATGCACATATGGAAGTTGGAAGAAGCCAACATAGTCTCAAGGGAAGTACACAACATCTCAAGTCACATGAAGAAGACAATAATAATTGAAGATGAGTTGCAATAGAAGCGTCGAAAATGTAGCATGAACAATCAATAATAGTCAATTCGAGTTAATGAGTTGAGGTTTAGTTTTCTTGAGCCGATTCCTAAAAAATAGGAGTCTAGCTTAGTTAATTCAAGTTAGGGGCATGAGGTTTAGTTGTGTGTAGTGGGTTTCTAAATTTTAGGAGCCTATTTTTGGCCCTTGATTTTGGTCTTATTTTTGCTAAAGGAAACTTAATTAATCCATCTGTTTTCCACTTTATCCATCCCATTGTTGATGTATTTCATGTCTACTCAGGTATTTAATTTTAATTTTTCAATCTCTAAAGTTTTTATGAAAATTTGGTTTCAAGTGCAAATCTTGACAGATTCAGAAATTCCCGTAATAGTTATATGGATGACATGTTTTCAGGACACTTGGGCACGAGTTTGATGCATGGATGGACAACTTGGGAATTAGGACTGAGCCAAATCTACTTGGTTTGAACATAACAAGCTTTATTAGGCCCATTTAGTTCTGGTCAACCATGACTAGTCACTCCGAAAATCCATAGAAATAGAGCAGTTTTGAGATTTTATGGGATTGACCATATTTCTTGGGATGGGATTGATGACTTCGACTTAGATAGATGAATATGAGTAGATATGTTTGTTAGAAGGATTATAGATCAGTTTGTTTCACAAGACCTCTATTTAAAGCCAAGACTTTGATGGCTTATGTATTGACTTTTGTATAATTTCATGTTGAGACATTTTGGAGTTAAGAGCTAATTTGAAGAACCTGTTCTACTACTATTTTTCTGTTCAATAATGTGGATGTGTGACTGAGTTTAAGCTTCTAATGTCAATGTCCAAGTGTGCAAAGCAAGGGTGGATGGCTCCCATTCCAAGCTAAGTACACTTCTTTGTTTAAACTAGTTTAATTTTGTATAATCTGGTTATTATAGAACTTGTTTACATGCTTTGTTTTAGATTGGTTTATGGTTAATGTGCGATGATTTATTAAATCTTAGTTTATTCATCACTTTAGTAAGTTGGAAAAACAGAGTGTTCAAGTTGAGCACTCTTTCTGTTAATTTGGTGAATTGTAACTAGTTTTCCTTGATTACATGCAAGCGGTTTTCTTATGTATTTCTCGTTTTAATTGATGGCATTATGGTAAATGAATATGATGGAACATACCAAAGGTCTCTTAAGTTAGGAGCCTTCCTTCATTAATGATTTATCCATATTAAGCTATTAGTTTCTGATTTCTGTTCATCAAGTAATAATTGAGGAAGAATTGGACCTCTTAAGTTAAGAGCCATTTTAGCTTTCCCTCCTTACAAAGTGAATTGGAATTGTTAATAATAGGTTATGTTTGTAATATGCACTTATTTAGTTTTTGAAAAACTTATCTTTCAAGTTTGATTACATCTGATATTCATATATAGTGGACTTGCCTTTAAGTATTACCAACCCAAATTGATAAGGAATATTTGTGTTAATTTGTGTGAATAGATTAGCTCAACATTTTGGCGCTGTTTTCGGGGAGGAAAATATTGGCATAGTCAATAGGAAGATAAGCAAACAAACTTTAAAAAAAATTTGTAAAAAAAAGAAAGAATTAGTTACATTCCTTTTAGTTATGTTTCTTTATGCCTAGATATGGAGATCCTCAAGGTAGATTTATTAAAAACCCCCCACAAATAGAGGTAAGACCATCAAAGCCAACAACACCAGTTATTGGTAATCCAACAATTGAGGAATTGGAAGAAAAACAAATAACTGGACAAAGGTTAACTTTAATTGAGAGGCAAAATTTGTTAGCCTAGGAAGTAAAAAGAAAACAACTATCAACTTCAGGAAAACAAAAGGAAACTGCTAAATAAAAACAACCTATCTTTGAATTTGTAAGTCAACCTATCTTTGAACAACTTGAATCTCAAATTAACATTGAAACAACTAAACTTATGGTAGAAGAGGGACATGGATCTGTTATTCTTACTCCTGAACAATGACTTGAATATGAGAGACAACAAAGAGAATGGAGAAGACAAGGAGAGGAAGAGGCAAAATGAGAAAATGATAGAAAGATAGAAGAGGATAGGAAAAGACAAGAAGATGGTGGTGATCAGGGAACTACATTTGGTTTTCCAATAATAGATACAAGTGAAATATTAGGAGAAGAAGTGAAAATGAAAAATATTCCATCTTCTATATTGCTAAATTTTTATGGAATGTCAACTGAAGATTCTGATTCTTTCATGTTTGAATTTGATATCCTATGTAGAATGTATGGATACACTGATGACACACACAAACTTCATCTCTTTCCTTCTACATTGAAAGCAGCAGCTTCAAAATGGTTCATGGGTTTAGGAGTGCAAACAATAGCTTCTTGGGATGATATGAGATCAGTCTTTCTTAAAAAGTATCAAGCCTATTGTAGGCCTAGGGACTCAAAGGAAGATGTTTTCAGAATGACACAACAAGAAGAAGAAAGTCTAGAAGAATACTTAGAAAGATTTGCATATAATCTACAAAAATCCAAACAACACTCTCTAAATCAGGAAACTATTCGAACAATCTTTCTCAAAGGCATAATAGATGAATATCTTGACATTCTAAATGTGATGGGCAAGGGAGATATTTCAAACTTGCCATTCAATGAAATTGCCGAATTATGTCAAAGATATTCTAGAGGTAGATCAAAATTTGGAAAGAGAGATGGGAGTTCAAAAGCAGCAAAATCAATAGTAGGAGAAGTAACAAGAGCAGAAATAGGAAGCTTATTAGAAAACTTCAAAACTGACCTCCTAAGTACATTAGGAACTCCAGGTAGATGTTATAAAATAAAATAAGAAGAAAGAAGAACAAGAACAAGCTTTATAAATCTTTTGTTCCAAATGTAGAAAGAAACATCCATTAAGAGAATGTCCTTTGGATAGTATTCAAGTATGTGGTCTTTGTACAAAAAAATGTTCAACAGAAAATTGTCTAAGATTGAAGGAATTGCAAATGAATCCAATGGAAGAAGTGCAAGGAATAGAAGGTTTCTATTATGTGGCACCACGAAGACCTTGGCAACCAAGGTTGCCTCAACAAAATCTGCAACAGTTCCCTCAACAAAACTATCCATATCCGCCTCAAAATTCTTGGAATACTCCAATGCCATGGCAAGCTTGGCCTCCACAACAATATCCAAACCACCCTGCACAAGGATGGAGAGGATAGGGTTATGGAAAACAGCCACCTCAACAATACCAATAACAATACCAACAACAATATCAACAACCATTTCCATATCAACAATATCCACAGTCCATGCCATTTCCGCAACAAAATTCTGCATATCCGCAATCCATGCCATTTCCACAACAGAATCCTCCACCATTATTAACACAACCAAAACAACTACAACTACCTTCAAACCAGCCTAGACCAACTCAATTACCAGCCCAACCAATGGCAAATCCAAACAATAAGATGGATAAACTTGCATACACTATAGAAGAAGCATCGTATTTTCCAACATATTCTATTCTTCCTGTAAATGATGTCCATTTAAGGTATGGAAAGGTGCTTAGAAGAGCCAATTGAGTAAGGAGAACCACTTGAAACATCACAATCTGAAACACAAATTCAGAAAGGAAAAACTATTGTAACTCAAACACCACCCTATCCTGAGAGGTTAGTAGAGTAGCAAAAAGAAATGAACCTTCCTGAATTTGATATTTTGGATGAATTGAAAAATGCTTATGTAAAAATTCCTTTATTGAAGGCAATTAAAGAGATACCAATATATGCTAAAATAATAAAGGAATTATGCATTAAGAAAACTGGTAAAAAGAAGAAGGATCCTACTACAATCCAAGTCATTGACAAATTAGTAAGCCTCATGTCAACACAAACAATGGTAGAGAAATATATTGATCCTGGTATCCCTATGGTTACTATTTCAATAAATAATTTCTCAGTTCCAAATACATTAATAGATTTGGGAGCAACTATAAATGTAATGACTATGGAGACAATGAAAAATCTACATTTAAACAACATTAGATCAACTTCTACAATTCTAGAATTAGCAGACAGATCTAAAGTTGTCCCAGAAGGAATACTAGAAGATATCATAGTCTCTTTGGATTCATGGGAGTATCTTGTTGACTTCCTTATTTTGCAGCCAAAAACAAATTTGGGAGGACATCCTCTAATCTTAGGTAGACCATGGCTAGCCACGGCTGATGCCTTTATAGGATGCAAATTTGGAAGTATGATCATTTCACATGGAGATGAACGGAAACACATTACACTTTATTCACCTGCACAATCATCTTCTTTAGAATCAATACTTGAAACTCAATAACAACAACAAACTAAATCAGTTTTAAGTATAAATCAAGTCTTTGACCTTAGAGAAGAAGAAGAGAATGAAGATTTAATGGATCTTTTTATCTCAGAACCAAAAATTTCAGAGTAGCCTAGAGATATTCAATATGAAGCTACAAGTAATCTCTTGAACCAATGTTTTTAGGAAACTTGTACAGTTCAATCCTTGAAAAGCTCCTTTACTAACATTTTTCCTGTAAACACAATTACTAATTCAACAACAAAAACAATTGATATATATCTTGGAAAACATTTGAACATTGGAAACCATTTGCAATTGTCACACAAACAAGAGGTAATTGCATTATTACAAAAATATTCAAAATATTTTGCCTGGGATTATACTGACATGCAAGGAATCCATCCCAATACATGTATCCACCACATCTATACAGATGATCAGATCAAACCAGTAAGGCAACCTCAAAGACAAATGAATCCCATGATGAAAGAAATAGTGAAAGAAGAACTGCAGAAATTTCTTAAAGTTGGGTTCATCTATCCTATTTCAAATAGTCAATGGGTTTCTCCATTGGTAATAGTACCAAATAAAATGGGAAGTGGAGGGTATGTGTAGATTATCGAGAATTAAACAAAGCGACATTAAAAGATCATTTTTGGCTACCATTCATTGATCAGGTTCTAGACTCATTTGTTGGAAAGAAATTTTTCTCCTTCCTGGATGGGTTCAGTGGGTACAATCAGATTAGAATAGCAACAGAAGACCAAGACAAAACAACGTTCAATTTCCCATGGGGAACCTATGCAAATAATGTCTTGCCATTCAGGTTATGCAATGCACCTGCAACTTTCCAAAGAGCAGTGCTTGCAATATTTGCTGATCTAATCCATGAATGTGTAGAAGTTTATTTAGATGACTTCACGGTCTAGGGAAACACATATGACGATTGCCTCAACAATATTGAGAAAGTTTTGAAGCGATGCATAGAAACAAATTTGTCATTGAGTAACGAAAAATGCTATATGATGTTGACAGAAGGCATAGTTCTGGGACACCATATTTCCGCTTCAGGAACTAAGGTGGATCCAACAAAAATACAAGTCCTTGTGAATTTAATGCCACCTACAACACAAAAAGAGGTAAGGAGTTTCCTGGGTTATGCAGGCTATTATAGATGATTCATAGAAAATTTTAGTAAAATAGCCCAACCTCTATTCAAGTTATTAACAAGAGATGTTGAATTTCAATGGACAAATAACTGTCAAAATGCATTTCAAATATTGAAATAAAAACTATCAATTGCACCCATTCTTCGTGGACCAAACTGGTCCATGCCATTTCATATTTCAACTAATGCATCTGATACTATGATAGGTGCATCACTTGGGTAGAAAGAGAACCTATTCAATTATGCAATATACTTCATAAGAAATAACTTAACACCTGTAGAATTGAACTATATAGTCACAGAAAAAGAAATGTTAGCTGTAGTACATGCAATAAATAAATTCAGGCATTACATAACAAGATACCAAGTATTTATTCATACAGATCATTCAACAATAAGTATTTGATGAATAAATCTATCACCAACGGGAGAATAACAAGATGGTCACTGTTAATGCAAGAATTTAACATCACAATTCAATATCGACCAGGTAGAGAAAATCAAGTGGCTGACTTTCTTTCACGAATACATTCACCCAACGATCTAAATCAAGTTGTGGACAACTTTCCAGATGAAAATTTGTTTGCAATAGAAATAAAAACACCATGGTTTGAAAACATAGCAAACTATCTATCTTCTGGGAGATTTCCAACACAATTCTCCAAGAAACAAAAACGAAAAATTATTAAAGAAAATTCTAGATATAGTTGGGTAAATGGCAATTTGTTTTATACTGTTTCAGATTTAATAATAAGAAAATGTGTGAGAGAGGATGGGATATTAGAAATCTTGAAAGCATGTCACGATGAACCATGTGGTGGCCATTTTGCAGACAAACGAATAGCCTACAAGGTGTTGTAATTAGGCTACTACTAGCCAACAATCTTCAAAGACTCCAAGGCATATGTCAAGCGGTGTGACAACTGCCAAAGAACAAGGAGACTAATAGTATCAGATGAGATGCCACTCAAACCACAAGTTCTAATAGAACCAATTGAGCAATGGGCTCTAGATTTTGTGGGACCAATAAATCCACCATCAAATGGCAAGAGGTACATCTTGGTATGTACAGATTATTTCACCAAATGGGTGGAGGCAAAGGCAGTCACCAAAGCAACATAAAATATAGTGGTCATCGTCCTCTTTGAAGAAATATTTGTAAGATATGGAGTGCCAAGACAAATTGTAACCGATCAGGGAGCGCAGTTTACTTCAAAGCTTGTACGAGATCTTACAAAAAAATATAAGATAAAGCACATGAAGTCCACACCATATCATCCTCAGGAAAACGGACAGGTGGAAGCAACAAACAAAGTCCTAGAGAACATAATGACCAAAACAGTACAGATGAACAGAAAGGACTGGTCAGAAAAACTAAGGGATGCACTATGGGCATACAGAATCACATGGAAAAACACAACTGGATTTAGTCCATACCAGTTAGTGTATGGAAAAGAGGTCTTATTGCCCATAGAATTTCATATACACACATACAAATTGGCAGCTAAACTAAGACTAGAATTGTCTGAAGCACAATAGCAGTGGATAATGGAATTAAATCAACTAGATGAACATTGCCAACAGGCAATAGAACATACAACACTTATAGAGCAGCAATGAATGAAGTGGCATGATAGATTCATTAAGAACAAGACATTCAACAAAGGAGACTGGGCACTAATGTTCGACTCCAAGTTTAAAGATTTCAAGGCCAAATTCACAACCCACTAGTTAGAGCCATATGAGATAGAAGAAATCTTTGATAATGGAGTTGTTCAAATCAAGACAATTGACCAGGAATCTACATCATTTTTGGTAGATGGACATAGGCTCAAAGTTTACAATAGGCATATTGACAAAGAATAATTCATGAAACAACTAATAAAAAGGAACATAACTGGAAATAATGGCACACCAGACACAACCATCTTCCAGTGCTACAGAAGAATAAAAAGTAGACTACTAAATATATATATATATATATATATATATATATATAACATAAAAAATAGCACTATTTGCTAGTGAAAACCAGGAAACTGGCGCCAAGAAAACACGAATTCATAGAGGAAAACCAACATGTTTTGGACTGTATGAATTCACTTTCTTGTTCTATTTTTATCACAACTTTGATTTGTAGGATATCCTCCACATAAGCATGACTTGAGGACAAGTCAAATATCAAGCAAGGGGGAGGGTTGCATGAACACTTTAGTTGTGCAGCTGAATTGATGACGGAACTTGTATTGTTCATAGTTGGGACCTGAACAACAATAGCAGAGGGACTTAAAACATTAGCATAAACATGTACATATTACATAAACATGTGCATGACAGTTGGGACCTGAACAACAATAGCAGAGGGACCTGAAAGATTAGAAAAAACATGTACATATTACATAAACATGTGCATGACAGTTGGGACTTGAAAAACAATAGGAGAGGAACCTGAAATATTAGTAGAAACATGTACATATTGCATAAACATGTGCATGATAGTTGGGACCTGAATCATGAAATCATTGCAGAGGGACCTGAACAACAACCAACAATTCAAGAACCAGAACCAATGAAGCATGAAGAACAGGAAGCATAAATAAATTCTACCTTTCAATCTATATAAGACATTTGATCAAATGATTTCATCCATCTTGTAAATAACAATAGACATCATCCAATATTATCAGGGAAGTACAAGTATAGTCATTTTGCTCTTATAAATTCAATTTTTTTTTAGAAATTTTTAGTCTTTGTTAAATTGAGATTAGTACCTGAAGTATATATTTTCCATTATCTCCACCCATTATCCTAAGTATCATATCCTGTAGCCCTTAACTATAACCTTATACATCCTATATTCATTCCATATTCATGACCTTAAGCCTATACCCCTAAGTATTTTTCCTTAAAAGCAAAAGGGGATCAAAAGAGTGCAACATGATGATACCTGCACAAACAATTCAAAACATTAGGCATGGAAATAATTTTAAACATGACCTAGGTGGTCATTTTAAAATTATGAGACATATTTCAAAAGGAAATATATGCGCACACATAACTTTAGATTATGAGCAATATGAGAAATATTTCAATAGGAAATATACGCGCAAAGGAAATAAGAAAGGCAATACAACATTATATGTGCATACAACAATGAAATGTATTACCATATGACTAAACATAACCTTTTTGCATCATGAAAGTGGCAAAAGAGTCATATGATGTTAGGTGGCTTGCATGATTTCAAAATGTGGCGCATAACAAACTATGCAATGCTATTAGGCCGGGGGATATAATTCAAAAGAGCTTGCAAACCATTTCACAGTACATGGTTCATATTGTAATGAGATTGAAGTCGAGGAACAAAGTTATGATGCATGCAAACCATTATAAACTTGCATGGCTGATGTATTCAAACACTTCAATGGATGACGTGCTGGCAAGGCTGTAAACTTTATGGAAGGACAACCACGACCCACATATAGGTAAGCTCGCATTCAAATCATGCAAACGGTCAGGGCATCACAATGAAACAGTCAGGAGACTGGTCAAACAGGACCAACACGACGTGCTTACCTGAAAGCATTAGCCAATATGATGTGCTTACGACTTACTCAACCAGAGCATGGTAGGAAATATTGAAACATTCACGAAAACTTCAAACTAAAACCTCTGTGCATTCTGTCGATTGTTTAACTGCATCTGTATGCCATCATCACCCTTAAAGAGCTCAGGAGAATAGTGGTGGAAGCGCTGCACATTTTGACAAACGAAGAGAGGGAAAAACATAAGTGAGTTTGCGAAGAGATAGGTAGAAAACCTCACGGAGATGGTGCAAGTCGGTTGCCCAGAATCTCGGGAAATTTCAAGTAAGAACAAGATTTGATTTGCCTCCATAATATTACAAATATGCAGTCAGGATTACAATCACCGAATTTTTGCCAGAACTGCCTGTCATTTAAGTGTTTATATGCATGTTTTTGCCACCAGTCAGCACACTAAAGCATTGAAACGAAGCTTTAGGAGATATGGGTAATGAAGAGCACCATTAAACAGTCCACGAGTCTAGCAACAAGCCAGGTAAACACCGAAAACTCACCATGATTCCAGAAAATGATAACTGTAAGGGTTAGATAAACCGACAGTGAGTTAATGGAACGAGAATAAATGACCATGCATTAAAAAAAAGATTTGTTCATAAGTGTAATCGCATGAACTTAGGTTTTGAATGAAGCATGTAATTTATGAAAAACAAGCAGTTGATTATCCCTGTGTGGATAATAAGGCAGTTCAACCACATCTTGCATGCAAAATGCATAGATAAAAACAGAGTTTTTTGACTGTATTGCGTGTTTTTGTAAAGCAGGGGTTGTGTATTGCAGAGGAGGTTTTTTAAATGCTGTTACAAGGGGTTGTATTGCATGTTTTTTTTTTTTAGAGCAGGGACTGTAATGTGTATTTTTGCATAGTAGGGTTGTATATTGCCAGAACAAAGGAGTCTTTAAGTGTTGTTAAGGGATTGTATTGCGTGTTGTTGTAAAACAAGAGTTGTATTTTGCAGGAACAGAGGAATATTGGGGTTGAATTGCGTGTTTTCTTTGTCGAACACGAGTTGCATATTACAGAGGAATTTGTTTAGAGCTATTACAACCAGGGTAGAGTTGAAAACTATTTTTGTTCTCCTTTCATACAACGCTGAAGATTAGGCTTGTATGATGAATTGTATAAAAAAATTTGCCTTTAGAATACATTAAAAAGTACAAAATTATGACATGATTATTTTGTTTTCTTATGCATTTATTTTCCAAAACAGAGTATAATGTTTTTACAGAGATATATAAGGCAAGATGTTTGAATGTTTGGATGCAACAGGGGATTAAAAGAGAAACTGTGTCGCTGCAAAAAGAAAAAAACAGAGGCCCAAGTAGATTGAATTAAGTTTGTTGCATAAGGCAGGTAAGCTTCTCTGACTTAAAAATTTCACTTTACAAAAAGGTATTTGTAGATTGCATTGTAAAAGATGAAGTTAATGACAACAGAGGCATACATTCAATGGTTTTCAGACACAATGTCAACAAGGATAGAGCCGAAGTTTCAAATAGAAAACTGGAAAAAAGAGACCATAGAGAAGCTATACCAAACGCGACTGATAGGATTCTTGCAGAGATTTAGTGGCCACAGTGAGGAGGTAACAAGGGAGTCCATAAACAATTACAACCAAGAGCAAACAAGGGTAGGAAATTTTATCATTCCTGTGACTCAGGAATTCCTTTCACAAGCTCTAGACCTCCCTATGATAGGAGAGAAATATCATAAAGGTTTGCATTTCAAGGAGAAAGAATGGAGTTTCTTCCTTAAAAAGAACATAAAAGGAACCTTTGACAGAACCAAAGGTATACCAAGGGAATGGTTCAATGAACCATGGGGTAAGTTTATTCTAGTTATACAAAAGTTTCTTACATGTGATAGGGGATATAGTGTTGCCCATCTATATCATATCCGACTCCTACAACACATTAAGGGAGAAGACAAGATTAATTTGCCATACTTTCTCTTTAGAAGCCTCCTGAAGATGATAGAGACAGTAAAACATGAACATAAGCCCAAAGAAGCACAAATTTATCACCAGTGGTTGATAAAAATCTTGGTTGAGTATCAAGTAAGATCACAAGGGATAATTTGGAGGGAGTTCATGAGTAAAAACCAGTTCAATGAACAGATCAATGAGGGACAGAACAAAGTAGAGTAGGAAACCAGGGGAATAATGAGCTCACTCTTCTATCCTAGGACTAGAGCCAAAAAGCAAAATAATACAGCCATGCAAGAAAATGAAGTGCCCGTCATGTCTATTCCTAAGAGATTTAGGAATAAAAGTCCAACTAAAATAAATAGCAAAGAAAAAGAAATTCAGTTAGTATACACATGTTCAACAGGAAAATAGATAGATGATGATATTGAATAGGAGGAATTAGAGAGAGATTCTTATTATGATGATGCAACAACAACATCATTAATCAAAACTACGCAAGAGTTTGAAAAAGAAATAAACTTGGGCAAAATCAGGGAGTTAACAAACCAACTAGAAATTAGTAAAATCTTGGAAAAACATTTGAAAGAAGAAAACCAAGCAAGCAAGAAGAATAATGCTAGATTGGTCAAAGAAAATAAAAGATTAAATGAAGAAATAGGAAGATTGAAAAGAAAGAATGATCTGTTCTCCAAACAGGCATTCAAATGGCTAAAAGTGAAGAACATGTGGAAGGCTAAGTATGAGAAGCAGAAAGTTAAGGCAACTTTGTATAGAGAAGGACAAGATTCAGGTATGGATTGTTTGATAAGGGTAGCACAGCAAGAAGCATCTACAGGAACTACATCTACAACAGGGAATAGAAGATCAAAGAGGAATAAGCAAGCATGAGGACATGCTTGACGATCAGCAAGGGGGAGATGTTGGCCCTCAATTTTGGTCTTATTTTTGCAAAAGGAAACTTACTTAATCCATCTATTTTCCATCCATTTTACACTTTATCCATCCCATTTTTGATGTATGTCATGTCTACTTAAGTATTTAATTTTAATTTTTCAAATTCTAAAGTTTTTATGAAAATTTGGTTTCAAGTGCAAATATTGACAGATTCAGAAATTCCCGTAATAGCTATATGGATGACATGTTTGCAGGACACTTGGGCACGAGTTTGATGCATGGATGGACAAATTGGGAAATATGACTGAGCCAACTCTACTTGGTTCAAACATAACAAGCTTTATTAGGCCCATTTAGTGCTGGTCAACCACGACTAGTCACTCAGAAAATCCATAGAAATAGAGCAGTTTTGATATTTTATGGGATTGACCAGATTTTTTGAGATGGGACTGATGAATTTGATTTATATAGGTGAATATGAGTAGATATGTTTGTTAGAAGGATTATAGATCAGTTTGTTTCACAAGACTTCTATTTAAAGCCAAGACTTTAATGGCTTATGTATTGATTTTTGTATAATTTCATGCTGAGACATTTTGGAGTTAAGAGCTAATTTGAAGAACCTGTTCTACTACTATTTTCTGTTCAATAATGTGGATGTGTGACTAAGTTTAAGCTTATGATATCAATCTCCAAGTGTGCAAAGCAAGGGTGGAGGGCCCCCATTCCAAGCTAAGTACACTTCTTTGTTTAAACTAGTTTAATTTTCCATAATCTGGTTATTATAGAACTTGTTTACATGTTTTGTTTCAGATTGGTTTATGGTTAATGTGTGACGATTTATTTCATTAAATCTTAGTTTATTCATCACTTTAGTAAGTTGGAAAAACAAAGTGTTCAAGTTGAGCACTCTTGTTAATTTGGTGAATTGTAACTAGTTTTCCTTGATTACATGCAAGCGGTTTTCTTATGTATTTTTGGTTTTAATTGATGGCATTATGGTGAATGAATTATGATGGAACATACCAAAGGTCTTTTAAGTCAGGAGCCTCCCTTCATTAATGATTTTTCCATCTTAAGCTATTAGTTTCTGATTTATGTTCATCAAGTAATAATTGAGGAAGAATTGAACCTCTTAAGTTAAGAGCCATTTTAGCTTTGCCTCCTTATAAAGTGAATTGGAATTGTTAATAATAGGGTATATTTGTAATATGCACTTCTTTAGTTTTTTAAAAACTTATCTTTCAAGTTTGATTATATTTGATATTCATATATAGTGGACTTGCCTTTAAGTATTACCAACCCAGATTGATAAGGAATATTTCTGTTAATTTGTGTGAATAAATTAACTCAACACCTATGTTGAGTTAATTTCAGTTGTAGCAATTTAATTCAGTTAAATTGAGTTATGGTCAGTTAATCTAGTTCTAACTATTGGAGAAACTAGTGAAAGGTCAAGTTGTGGAAGTGGAACTTCAACCACACTGAGTGATCATCCAAATAAATAATCAATCCACCTAAATTAACTCATTCATGCAGAGAATTTGAGTTACCCAAATGAGATTGGAGTTCAAGGGGAGTGTACTATCTATTGTAAACTATTCCAAGTTGTACAGGTGGTGCATGCAGTCAGAGAAATTACATAAAGGAATTGCGCAATGCAAATGAGGAAATATCCTAATTAATAGGGGCCTAAATCCCAAGGAAACAACACAAGAAATTAGGAGTTTGGAGGGCTTGAGAATTGGCTAAGTATTGGCTAGGTTTAGTAAGTCAAGTAGAGGATAGAAGATACAGGTGCAGGTTGTGCTCAAACTTGAGCAAGCATATTGTATTCATCTAGATTCTTTGATTAATGCAACACAAAAAGTAAGGGGTTTTTAGCAGTTGCTTTCCCCCAAATAAATCTCTAGGCATGTGTGATGTTTCCTTTTGCATGTTAATGATCCATGTTTTATATGGTAAATTAAATTTTGAAGATGAGTAAATTAGCTTCAAGTCTTGTGATTTAGTAAATTTCATGAGAAATATTGTATCTACATATTAATTTCCACAAGAAGAGTGGTGTATTAAAACGCCGGAAAGTAAATATAGATTTATAGGGATAACACTCAAGCAAAAACAAAGAAGGCATGTATAAATTAATGTTAAGGTAATCTATATGATAGAGAAAGAATAATAGTGCATAAGCCCAAGGGGAGCTACATAATCAACAATGTAGTATGATTGAGTATTTAAGGTAGAATTTGGGAGCAATTTCTCACTCCTCCCTTAACTAGCCTTCTTCACAATCAAAGATGGAAACTATCCAAATAAGTGTAGGGATAACTAGATATTAGAGATCAGGTTTCCAAGGAGTAGACATGTCCATAAGAATCTCATCTTAGCATAACATAATCACAGGGGGAGATTAGTTGTAGGGGGAGTAACTAAACTCTTTTCCATTGATGTCAAAGGGGGAGAATGAGAAAAAATTGACATGATGATATGAATTGTGGTTCTTGATACAAATATATCTAGGAGGAGAGAATGCAATTGGATTCTCAGAAGAAAATAGGGAGAGTGAGAAAAAATAGTAGGATCAATATGACCAAGTGATAGAGTTGCAATTAATCACCTAGAATGTTCAACAACAATGTTTGGTTGTGTTTCCATCAATGCCATAGGGGGAGATTGTTGAGAAAAGTGTTGTCATTGATGTCAATTCTAGTCATTTATGTCAAGTGAAAAAGTGAATACAAGTTTAGGGGGAGTTGGTTGAGAGTTTGTTTTTGATTATTATTGATGAGATGTAGTCTATATTTTGAAGGAATTTTGTTTATAGGTAGATTATTCAAATACACTTCCAAAGTGTTTCATTGTGTAGTACTCTTAGATGGTGCTTAGTCAATATCTCAAGCAATGTTATTGGAACATAACCAGTTTAGGAAAAAATGGTCGTTCCGACTAGTTTCGAGGCAAAACCAGTTTGAACTGGAAAAGATCGATTCTGGCAGTCTGTTGGGCCCACGAGGACGCTACCTCGGCATTAATAATTAATACTCTCTCTCTCTCCTCTCTAAAATATATATATATATATTATTCCTAATTCTAACCTAATCTAGCCCCCCAAAATTATTTAAACACCCTCACCCCCTCTATTTCACTCACACTATTCATTCGAGTCTCTTGAAATTCTTGAGCTCAGTTCAGTGAGGAGAATTCAGAGAGTTTTTTATAGGGTTGTTCTGAGGTAGTTTTTTTGCAGATTTGAAGCATTGATTGGAGTCTTGGAGAGCTGTTCAGTTGAAAGATTTTTGAGCTACTCCAAAGATATATATATATTTTTCCCATATATCTTTTGGTTTTATTTAGTGGTTTTTGGAGTTGGTTGAAGAATTTTATTTCATTTTAATGGGGCTGCTACATTGTTTATTTCATAGAATTTTGGATTTGATTTTCTCCAAAAAATTTAGTGGGTAAATCAATGAAAAATTTCCAGTTTTTTTGTTCCATTTTCCTCCAAAAATAAGTTTTGTTTTGTTTTGTTTTGTTTTTCCTTAAAAAATTTAAAACCCCAATGTTATGCAGATTTGTAGGGGATGCTCCAAAGTTGATTTTGGAGTTGATTTTCTTTAGAAAATTAAGAGGGAAATTCAAATTAATTTTTTCAACTATTAATGTTATATTTTTCTTCAAAAATCTATTCTTTTTTTCCCTAAAATTTTAAAATCCTAGTGTTTTTATGTAGAATTCATATTTGTAACTTTTTGTTGGAAAAAATTGTGGCAATTATTTTCTTCTATTTTTTTTCTCAAAAATTATTGAAATTTGTAGGGTTATTTTGAGGGATTTCGTTGGCAAATTCCCGATGGAGATTTTGAAGTTAATTGAAGAGTTTATTTTTAGATTGGTTGGAGCTTCTTCTCTTCTCAAAATTTACATATCTTTTCTAGGTATTTCATTGCGCCTACTCTTCTTTTACTTTTCTCTAAAAAAATGCCATAGAATTCTAAAAACCCTAGGGTTTTCTATGAAAATTTTTCCATTCTTCCTCATGCGCCCCCCCCAACCCACCCCCCACAAAAAAAAAAAGAATGATACAACTTGTGTTCACTACCATTTAAATGAACAAGGGGTAAAAGTATGCAACTATTGTAGGAAAAAAGTTAAGGCAAGGGGGATCCATAGAATTAAAGAACACCTAGCACATTAGAGAGGGCAAGTAAAACATTGTGAAAAAATTTCTGATGATCTTAAAGAAAAGATGCAAAGTTTAATTGAAGCCTACAACTAAGAAAAGGGGAAAAAGAGAAGAATTAAAAAATATATAGGAAAAAGTAAAAAATGATGATGTTATGCATAGTGACCCTAATTTTAAAGAACATGTGCCCAATTTTAAATATTCCTCTAGTTTTCATGCTAGAGTTGGAGAGGGTAGTTCAAGTTATTTAACTTGAAGAGAACAACAACCCGTAAAGGGATTGCCTCCTTCTCTTTACCCCGCACCACCCCTGGTTCTTAAACATCCCTTGATGCTAAATGGAAGAAGATAGAGAAGGAGGTTGCTTATGAATGCATTGCTAGATGGTTGTATGATGCAGACATACCTTTTAATGCTACTAATTCTGCATATTATCAACCCGTGATTGATGATATAAATTCATGTGGAAAAGGCTTCAAAGGCCCTAGCTTTCATGATATCAGGGGGCCACTTTTACAAAATGAGGTCTAAAGAATACAAGAGTACCTTACAAAGTTCTGGTAATCATGGACCAAAATAGTATGCACAATTATGTTTGATGGATGGATTGATGGTAGATCTCACACCATACTAAATTTTATAATTGCTTTTCCAAAAGGTACTATGTTTTCAAATCTATTTATGCATTTGATGCACAATTGCTCGTCTTTTAGATGAAGTAGTTTTTGAGCTAATTTATTCACACAAATTAACACAAATATTCCTTATCAATCCAGGTTGGTAATACTTAAAGGCAAGTCCACTATATATGAATATCAAATGTAATCAAATTGGAAAGATAAGTTTTTCAAAAACTAATGAAGTGCATATTAAAAATATAACAATTCCAATTCACTTTGTAAAGATGGAAAGTTGAAATGGCTCTTAACTTAAGAGGTCCAATTCTTCCTCAATTATTACTTGATGAACAGAAATCAGAAACTAATAGCTTAATATGGACAAATCATTAATGAAGGGAGGCTCCTAACTTAAGAGACCTTTGGTATGTTCCATCATAATTCATTCACCATAATGCTATCAATTAAAAACCCAAAAATACATAAGAAAACTGCTTGCATGTAATCAAGGAAAACTAGTTACAATTTACCAAATTAACAGAAGGAGTGTTCAACTTGAACACTTTGTTTTTCCAACTTACTAAAGTGATGAATAAACTAAGATCTAATGAAATAAATCATCACACATTAACCATAAACCAATCTAAAAGAAATCATGTAAACAAGTTCTACAATAACCAAATTATGAGAAATTAAACTAGTTTAAACAAAGAAGTGTACTTAGCTTGGAATGGGGGCCCTCCACCCTTGCTTTGCACACTTGAAGATTGATATTAGAAGCTTAAACTCAGTCACACTGTTAGGCCCCTATACTACTAGTGTAACCCCTTATTGTTATTAGTACAACCCCCTTATTATATTGATGTACCCATGTAGTGCCCATATTGTTACTATTGTGCCCCATAGAAGCCCAC
>APFE031062235.1:123164-188588 GCA_000404065.3 Pinus taeda | reverse complement strand
ATATAGAAGGACATATCAAGAAGAAAAAGGTTCAAGTGGTGAAAGATCACATCGTGCATCAACAACAAGTTCTCCAACTTTTAAAGGATAATGCCACTTTGGTACAAAATCGAATGAAACAACAGGTAGATCAACGTCGTAGTGAAAAATGTTTTGTTTTAGGTGATTGGGTATTTTTACTGCTACATCTCAAGCAAGCTATTTGTGAGAAGGAAATGTTGGCAATACTACATGCACTTAAAAAATGGCGACCTTACTGAATGGGAAGACACTTCATGGTAAAAATGGATCATGATAGTCTTAAATACTTTTTAGAAAAACTATTATCTTTAAAAGAACAGAAAAAATGTGTCACAAATATGTTGGGTTATGACTTTGACATCATCTATAGAAAATGGAAGCAAAATTTTGTTGCAGATGCACTCTCAAGAAATGATGAGGATGTGGAAGCATTGTTTTATGCTGTTTCTATTATCCAACCAGATTGGATAAATGAAGCAAGGGATGAATCGAAGAAGGATGAAGAAGTATGACCACTTATTCAAAAGTTGCAAAAGATCCCAATTCAAACAATATTGCCTGAAATTGAAGAGGAAGGAAAAATCATATTGGAACCTTGAGCAGTCACAGAAACAAGAACCCGACAGGTACGAAATCAATCAATTTCAAAGTATCTCATCAAGTGGAAGAACTTACCCACTAAAGATTCCACATCGGAGGACAAGAAGTTTATACAAAAGCATCAAGAACTACTCAAGTGTTGAGGACAACACTTTTTGAAGGAGAGGGGCATGTTAGGCCCCTATACTACTAGTGTAACCCTTATTATTATTGTACAACCCCTTATTATATTGATGTACCGTAGTGCCATATTGTACTATGTTGCCCCTTAGAAGCCCACTATTATTATTGTGCCCTTACTTTATTATTGTTATGTAGGCTCTGATTATATAATGACCCCTTAGACTCCTATATATAGAAAGGAGGTTTTTTCATTTGTATGATTCAAGAATTGTTCATTTATGTAATGTAAAGGAGGTTGCCCCCTCGAAGAGGCTGAATTCTAAGGCGTTGATCTATCTTTTCTTGAGCTGGTTTCATAACACACACATCCACATTATTGAACAACAAAATAGTAGTAGAATAGGTTCTTCAAATTAGCTCCCCAATCCAAAATGTCTCAACATGAAATTATATAAAAGCCAATACATAAGCCATCAAAGTCTTAGCTTTAAATAGAAGTCTTGTGAAACAAAATGATGTATAATCCTTCTAACAAACATATCTAATCATATTCAACTATCTAAGTCGAATTCATCAATCCCATCCCAAGAAATATGGTCAATCCCATAAAATCTCAAAATTGCTCTATTTCTATGGAATGTCTGAGTGAGTAGTCATGGTTGACCAACACTAAATGGGCCTAATAAAGATTTTCTGTTCGAACCAAGTAGATCTGGCTCAGTCCTAGTTCCCAAGTCGTCCATCCATGCATCAAATTCGTGCCCAAGTGTCCTACAAACATGTCAACCATATAGCTATTACGGGAATTTCTGAATTTGTCAATCTTTGCACTTAAAACCAATTTTTCATAAAAAATTTAGAATTTGAAAAATTAAAATTAAATACCTGAGTAGACATGAAATACATCAAAATGGGATGGATAAAGTGGAAAATGGATGGAAAATAGATGGATTAAGTAAGTTTCTTTTAGCAAAAATAAGACCAAAATCGAGGGCCAACAATAGTTATAGAAGTAGGGGTTGAAAATGTTTTACAAGTTATCACAGATAATGCTTCTAACTATGTTGCAACAAGAAATATATTGGAGAAAAAACACCCCACCGTTTGGTCGTCTCCATGTGCAACCCATTGTTTGGATCTCATGCTTGAAGATATTGGCAAAATTTAGTGGGTGAAGAAGTGTGTGGAAGATGCAAAATCCATAACCAGGTACGTCTACAACCACTCATGGGTTTTTAACCTTATGAGAAAGCACACAAGGGGTAAAGAGCTTGTTCGACCAACCATCACATGATTTGCAACCAACTTCATTTCGTTGCAATCCCTTGTTCAACAAAAATCAAACTTGAGGAAGATGTTTTCATGTGATGAATGGAATTCATTTCAGTGGAGAAAAAACGCTGAAGGGAAACATATGCTTGACTGAGTATTTAAAAAAATATTTTGGTCAAAGGTAGAGGAGATTGTGCTATCTAGTGACCCTTTTGTCAGAGTTTGGTGGATGGTGGATAGTGATAAACCTACCATGGGGTTTGTTTATGAGGCCATGGATTAGGCCAAGGAACAAATAAAGGCAACATATGGGGATAAAAGATAAAAGCACTTTCCTCTATGGAGAATGATTGATGAAAGATGAAACAAAAAACTCCATAGAACTTTACATGCAACCGACTACTACTTAAATCCGAAGTATGTAATTTTGGATTTCAATGCTCATCGCTTATAAGTTATAAGTTATAGTTTTGTTGACTTGATGAATATGTTTTTGTTTTCTTAATTTTGAAGGTACCATTACACTACAAATTTTGAGGTTGATGGAGATGTTTTAGGGGTATTGTATAAATCCATTGAGCGCATGGTCCTAGATTTCAAGGCTCAAGATCAAATTCATAACAAGCTCTTGAATGTTAGTGAGAGTATTGGCACCTTTGTAATTTCTATGACTATAAGAAATAGAACAAAGAGTCCCCCAATTAAGAACTGTCAAAATTTTCAAATTCTTATATTAATAATTTACTTTCAAATTCATGTGCTAATACTTTTTTTTTCCTTCCACCCTTTTTGTAGCTTATTGGTGTAGGTTTTAACCCCATAAAAAAATTACCTGCATATGAATTCTAAAACACATAAAATAAACAATGCGAGAGCATAACACATAAAACACATATACACAGAGATTTTCCCCTGGATCCAAAAACTGGGACTACAAGATTGATTTTTCATTATATTCCTTTCAATGTTACAATACATATTTATACATGTCGAAGCATCCAATACCATGGACCAAAACCATTGTGTCCAAAACCATCGACCAAAAACCATGTGCAAAAATCATGCACAAAACCATAGGTACGTCCGCCCAACCTAACATAGGGTCCAAAACCAAAATTTTCCAGGGTGCTGCCCCAGACCCCATAGAGTGGGGTTATCTACACCCCTCAAACCCCCTATGACTCCCCCTGCTATGCAATAGATGCAATGAAAGGGGGGAGGGTGCTCTGCCCCCATTCTAATCCCTCGGTTAACTACATGGGCTAGTTGTCGAAAGAATATAACACAACCCAACATTCTCCCACTTGTTTTTTTCTTTCCACAGGGGGCCACAAGAGAGCTTAGTCATTTATCTTACCCTGCAACGCCCATTGTTTCTCTACACCAAGAGAACTTCTTAGAGCTCATAGATTTTGTCAATGCATCTGCAATATTCTTCAAAATGTCGACCTTTACCAGCAACACCTTTTTGTCTTCTATCATATCACTCACAAAGTGATACTGAACATCAATGTGCTTTGTCTTTGAATGGTAAGAAGGGTTCTTTGCCAAGAAAATTGCACTTTGGCTATCAGAGTCTATCTTTATAGCTCTCTGTACTAACCCCATACTTGAACACAATCTCTGCAACCAAACTGCTTGCTTACTTGCATGAGTGGCTGCCATGCATTCTGCCTCTATAGTTGATAGTGCCACTACAAATTGTTTCTTACTCATCAAACTGACTGCACCTCCAAATAGATTAAACACATACCCACTTGTAGATATTCTTTGATCCAGATCTCTAGCCCAGTCTGCATCAACAAAGCCAAGAATATCCAACACTTTGTTCTGTCCAATCCTAGTCTTCCTTGGTAGCATAAACAATAATCACTAGTGCCACACAAATACCTGAAAACCCACTTCATTGTTGTCCAATGCTCCTTTCTTGGTTTTGACATAAACTTGCTCAATACTCCCACTGCATGTGCAATGTCTGGTCTAGTATAGACCATTGCATACATCAGGCTACCGACTACACTTCCATATGGAACACGGGACATGTCCTCTTCCTCTTCTTGTGTCTTGGGACACTGTTCAATAGATAACTTTACACCTACAGGAATAGGAACCTTCACCGGTTTATTATCCTGCATATTAAATCTCTGCAATATTGTCTCGACATACTTCCTCTGGTTTAACCAGAGCTTCCTCTTTTCCCGATATCTTTTAATTTCCATGCCCCAAAATATAGTTTGCAGCACCGAGATCTTTCATGTCGAATTTGGAGGACAATTGGGTCTTCAAATCCTGGATAATTTCTTTGTCATTTCCAACCAACAACATATCATCCACATACAAGACCAGATTAATAACACGGTCCAATTAATTTAAAATACACACAGTGATCTGCTTTGCTTTTGGTGAAGCCAAGTCCCTATATAAATGTATCAAATTTCTGATACCACATCCTTGGTGACTGTTTTAACCCACACGAAGATTTATTTAACTTGCATACCGGTTCTTTCTTACCTTTCATTGCAAATCCTTCAAGTTGCTTCATGTAGATCTCCTCTTCCAGATCCTCGTGAAGAAATGCTATCTTCATATCCATCTGTTCTACCTCAAAAACAAAAGTAGCAGCAACAGATAAAAATAATCTAATAGAAGTTACCTTGGCAATAGGAGAAAAAATATCACCAAAATCAATTCCCGACACCTAGGAATAACCTTTTTCTACCAATTGAGCTTTGTATTTCTCCACCTTTACTTCTATATTTGTCTTCTTCTTGAACACCCATTTGCTACCAATGGGTTTCCTTCCAGCCGACAAATCTACTAGATCCCAAGCCTCATTTTTGTGCAAAGATACCATTTCATCAACCATGGCCTCTTTCCAGAGTTTTCCATCCTCTGAATCTACTGATTCCTTCATAGTTATGGGATCATCATCAGTAATAGATAAAGCAAAATTTGAATAGAAATCAGATGGAATATACCTTTCTGTCTGCCTTTTTTTTCGAACTGATCTTCTCACACCCGGAGTTTGTGGCTCTTCATCTTCTGATTCCTCCTTTGTTGTTGATATGAAAATCACTCGTGAGTGATCTCAGTTAACTAATTAAGGAATGAAGGTATTACAAACTCATGTGTTTATGTGTGTCTATGTTATCTTAGGCAACAGATTGATCAGATTGCAAAATAAATAGACACTGGAAAAATAGAAAACAGTAAGAGAAGTATGGTAAGCAAATAGAAGAACAAAACAAATTAATAAGGAGTCCACCCTATTCTCTGAGGCTACGTCTCCAGTCTAACTTTCATTGGTGGCCTTCTTTTATTGTGTCTTTAAAGCAAAGTTTTTATAGTGAGGAGCTCAATTTGAGTCTCCTGAAACGGATAATGTTTGGTAGGGTGGTTCTTGGATTCCCCAAGCCACTAGAGTGCATAGATTCTTACCTTACCAAATATCGACCTCTCTAGTCTTCAAGGGGAGGAGCCCAATGTGGTACTCAATCCCGACAGATCCTTGCAGGGATTGCTTGAACCTCTCAAGCCTTCTGTCTTCTCGATGTTGTCATACGCTGCAAGTCAGCTCAGCTCTTTGTTTTTCTGCTTCTTGCTTCACTATCTCTTTCGTCTTTCTTTTTTTCCACTGTTCTCTTCTCTGGTTCTTCGTTTTCTTCTCCGTTCAATTCTATGTCAGCTCATGGCTTAAAGCCAATTTGTCTCATGACTGTTCGCTTCCTCTTCTACCCCTTCAGATTGCCTGCTACTGTTCGCTTGGAGTTCCCTGCCTCTGCGTCAGTGCCAACATCTCACAGGGAGGTGGCCACTTGTCCTCTCACGAACTGCACCAGCTCTTCCTCAATGGTTCGGTATTTCAGTTACACAGTGGAATGAATCATCCACCAACTCAACGGTCAAATTGGACTTCAGACTTTCATGTGCTACAACTTAATTCCCCTGTCAAATCTGGTTTCCCATCGGGCGCAATCTCTGTTGTCAGATCTGGAGCCCCCAAATCCTATGTTGTTCACTCTTATCGTGTAGTTGACTTGCTCGGCTGTTAACCCATGATGAGAGGTGGTTTTCTCTCTCATCCGCTAGACACGCATCATGCGATCTATGGAATTGCTTGTCCTCTACCTAAATCTGCTTACCGCCCAATATGCCTCCGATATTCTGTCGGTTTTGAAGCCTGGGACCTGCCTTTCACCTTAGCGCTTTCCCTACAGTTTTCCCGGCTTCCCATGCGATCGAGCGCTCGGGGATTTTCCTTCTCGAGGGGTTTTTCCCAGTGATGCAGGATTAGCGCTAAGCGCACATTAGAAATGGCCTCCGTTTCCTGATCAAGGCTTCCTAATTGCTAGTTTTCCTCCTACGCGGTCTCCATGGGTCTCGGTTAGCACACTTTGGCTGAGGTCCTCATTCTTCCTTGTTGGCTACAAACTACCACTGTCCAGAGGTCTTCTTGATAGCTCTTTTTTCATAAATTCAAAGTCTGTCCTGATTTGATACAATCATGGTACTTTGATAATTTTCATGGATCCAATTTGGATCACGACCTTCCCACTGAAAAAGCTTTTGGACCACCAAAAGTTGGTTTTCAAGCATCGACTAAGTGAGGGTACAACTGTCTCACTTGTCCAATCTCTATCCATTTTGCACTGCTCGGCTTTGAACCCTTGAGCCTAATTCTGAGGTACTCAACATCTCCCCTACGCATTGTCCTCACCTTCCTGTCCAAAATTGTGTCTTCCTGCAATTCATTAAGATATTCAGGTAGTAGTTCATCAATAGAAGTCAATTGAATCTGCTCTTCGAGATCTTCAATTAGTGAAGGTTCAAACAGCCTCAAGCAATCTGCATTTACAACTGAGTAGATGTGCATGTAAGCTGGTAGATTAAGGAAAAAAGCATTCTCACCAATCTTCTCAAGTATCTTGAAAGGGCCATACCTGATAGGCTTTAGCTTTTTACCTTCACCTTGCATCCTGTCCTTGCTGATATACAGTCAGACTTGGTCACCAAGTTGGAAACTATGCTCCATCTGATGCTTGTCATGCCTTGCCTTGTATTTGGCTTGACTCTTTTCCAGCTGTTCCCGTACTGCCTGGTGGATCTCTTGGATTTGTTCAATGAACCTAGTTTCCCTATCCACATCACTGTGTCCCTCAACTGTGGTGTCTTTACCAAAGACAAAATCTAAAGGAGACCTTGGTGTGAAACCAAAACAGGTCTCAAAAGGAGATCTTTGTGCAAAAGAATGTTTTTCTCTATTGTAAGCATGTTGCACATAACACAAATGTTCATCCCAAAGCTTAGGATGCTTGCTGCAATATCCTCTGAGTAACTGGATCACTGTCCTGTTAACTTCTTCTGTTTGGCCATTAGTTTTTGGATGAAAATCTGTGCTTTTCTTCAGTTTGGTGTGCATTAGTTCCCACAGACTTGACCAAAACTTCCCCACAAATCGGGTGTCTTGATCAGATACAATGGAAGTGGGTAAACCAAACCCATACATGTTCAAAAAGCAGTTTTTCAGTTTGTTTAGCTATAATCTATTTATTACAAGGTATCAAAATACACATTTTGCTGAACCTATCCACAACAACATACAGATAATCATGACCTTTCCTAGATTTAGGTAGTCCTCCAACAAAATCCATGGAAACACTTTCCCAAGGGTGAGAGGGAACTGGTAATGGAGTGTACAAGCCTAGTTTTCTATTGCTGGGCTTGCTTTTAGCATACATAGTACACCCTCTTACATATCTAGAAATTGTCTCGTTCATTTTTGGCCAATAAATTATTTTTTGCAGCTGTGCAATTGTTTTACTTACCCCAAAGTGACTTGATATTAGAGAAGTGTGAGCTTCTCAAATTATCTTTACTCTTTCAGTTTATGGAATGCATAACTTCCTACAATGATATAAGAGTTGGTCCTTTACATGATAATCTAATTCTTCTACCCATTTGCTTTGACTTAAATTTGCATATACATCTTTAAACTCTATATCTTGAGCATATTGTTCAATGTAGCTCTCATGTAACACAAAATTATGCTTAAGTATAGTAGATGCATTTATAATGGGTCTAGATAACATATCTGCAACTTTATTATGTATGCCCTTTTTATATCTAATGACTAAGTGAAACTGTTCTAGAAAACCCATCCATCTATAGTGCCTTGATTTCTGCAACTTAGTTTGGGAGTGTAGATATTGAAGTGGTTGATGATCAATATGTATTACTGTCTCTTTACCCATTAAGTAATGTTTCCACTTTTTCACACTCTGTACTAATGCATACAATTCCTTATCATATGTAGGATAATTAACTACTGCAGAATTAAATGTCTCAGAATGATAACATATGGGTTTAACGTGCTGTGTCAACACTGCTTCCATGGCATAGTCACTGGCATCTATTTGGATCTCAAATGGTATTTGAAGATCAGACAGTGCTAGTACAGGTGTTGTACTAATCTTTTCTTTCAAGGTGTCGAAGGCTTTCTGCTATTTGCCTCCCCACTAAAACACCTTGTTCAATCCTGTTAAAGCATGTAAGGGAGCTGCAATTAGGGAAAAGTTATAAATGAACTTCCTCCAATATTGTGCTTCTCCTAAGAAGCTTCTAACTTCTGTAGTAGATTTGGGTTTAGGCCAGTTTACAATGACTGCCACCTTAGAGAGATCTATCTTCAATTCACCACCCCCTACTATATGACCCAAATAATTCAAAGATGTTTTGCCAAATTCACATTTTGAGAGTTTAACATAAAGTTTTTCTCCTTTCAAAACATGTAGTTTCTGCTTAACATGATTTAAGTGTTCTTCCCATGTTTTTCTAAATATCAGAATGTCATCCAGATACACAATAACAAAATCATGAAGAAAAGGTCTGAGTACATCATTCATTAATCTCATGAAAGTAGCAGGGGCATTAGTTAAGCCAAAAGGAATAACCAACCACTCATACAATCCCCGCTTTGTTTTGAAAGAAGTCTTCCATGCATCTTGTTCTAAAACTCTGACCTGATGGTATCCACTATGCAATTCTAGCTTGGAGAAATAAACAACTTCTTTCAATTGATTTAAAAGATCATCTATGCGAGGAAGGGCATAACGATTTTTTATTGTTATCTTATTCAGTGCTCGGTAATCAATGCACATTATCCACGAACCATCTTTCTTTCTCACCAAAACGATTGGTGACCCACATGGTGATGTGCTAGGTTTGATGAATCCCTTCTTGAGCAACTCCTGCACCTGCTTATTGATTTTTGCGTTCTCTAAAGTGGACAACCTATACATTCCAATGCTAGGCAATGGAGCATCTTGCTGCAAAATAATATCATGCACTATTTCCTTTTTGGGTGGCAGAACTTTAGGTTCTTGAAACAAGATATCATACTCTGAAACAACCTTTTCTAAATCATCTTGCTGTTTAGCATTACAACCCTCAAATACATTGGTTTTTTCAGGTTTCTTTTCCTTTACAACCATTAGTAAGAATTGTTTGCATAAATTTATCATTCATTTCATCTGGACTACGTTTATGAGAGTATAATTATTCTTGAGCTTATGATCTCTTACAAAGTATTCGATTCCATATTTAACAAGTAGATACTTGTTCTCAGCTCTATAAAAAATAGCTTTTCTATCATACAAGTAAGGACTTCCTAAAACAATTCCACATATATCCAAAGGAATTATGTCTAACTCAACCTCATCTACAAATGCTGACCCAAAAGAAAACTTGAGTTTGCATTGTCTAGTCACTTGTAGTTGTGTTTTATCATTCAACCATCCTAATGGGTATGGTTTCTTATGAGGTGCAGTTACTAATCCCAACTTATTTAAAATTGCTTTAGAAGTTAAATTTACTTGTGAGCCACTATCAAACAAAGTATCAACCTTTTGATGTTTGGAAATAACTCGAATATGGAAAAGATTGTGTCTTTTTCTCTCATTTTCTTCATCAATAGTAGATTGTGAAAAATTATTAGTAGATGCTTCAGAATTCTTACCTTTTATACCTGTGGCTGCAATGGTTGTTTCATCTCTTGAGTCTGACCCCAAATATTTCTGAATAGCTGTAGCAGTTTTCTTCTTCTTACCCTCAAACTTCTTAGGTCTCAACTCTAGATGCAGAATCCAACAGTGCTCATTATCATTGCCATCCTTTTTACAGTGAGTGCATCAACCTTAGCTTTTCTGTGCAGTGTTAGCCTTCCTTTCTTTCCATTTCTGCTTTCTTTTCTCCTTATTCTTGCTTGCAGTGGGTTGGGATGATCCCCCAACTTTTGGACTTCGATTTTTTCCTCTAGCTTCTAGATGAGTAGCTTGTACAGATACCTCATCTATACTAGTGGGATTAAACATGAGGATAGTGTGCCTCATGTCGCTGTGTAGACCACCAATGTACTTCAACATAGCCTCAGGTGAGTCTAATGAAATTCCTAGAACCAATGCTCTCTTTCTAAATTCTTGAGTGTACCCTTGCACACTTTGCCCTTTCAACTGTTGAAGAGTCTGCCAACTCATCATGGCTTGCTGCATGTAGGCCAATGGATAGAATTGCTTTTTTATTGCAGAAACAAATCCACTCCAGACAGAGATAGTCTTACCATGTCTTTTCATGTCATCTTGGGTCCTGCCTTCCCACCAAACCAAGGCAATGCCTCCAAGGCGTAGGCTTGCCAGCTGAATCTTGCTCTTGTCTGAATTGATATTTTGTACTCTGCAATAGACATCAATTTGTTTAATCCAATTGTCCAGCTTTTTTGCATTCAACTCTCCATCATATATAGGTAAATCAAATTTAACATCTAGTTTGATCAAAGATACTTTCTTTTTGTGTTCAGGGCTATTGGGAGGTGTGAGACAGATTTCCTCTTTCCCTTTGCCTTTTGAGTGGTCATGGAAGTGAGATTCATCTTCTCCTTTGTCTTGTTTAAAGCCTGATAAATCTTCATCCTTGTGTTTTCTAAAGTCCCTATACATTTCTTCTACCATGGAATTTATGGCTAGGAAACTATCTATGAATTGAGATTCTGGTCCCATAGAGCCTTCCTCTGACATTGTCTTTCGAGGATAGACTCTCCCAATTTCAGGATTAGTTTCGACCAACTCTCCTTCTCCTAATTTGAGCTTTGATCTAGTTAGCATTCAATAGCTAAATCCAACACAAGCTTTTCTAACCTTAATAGTCTAAAGATCTGACACCACTTGATCTGAAAATCACTTGTGAGTGATCTCAATTAACTAATTAAGGAATGAAGGTATTACAGACTCATGTGTTGGTGTGTGTTTATGTTATCTTAGGCAACGTATCAATTAGATTGCAAAATACACAGACACTGGAAAATGGAAAATAGTAAGAGAAACACAATAAGCAAATACAAGAACACAACAAATTAATAAGGAGTTCACCCTATTCTCCAAAGCTATGTCTCAGGTCCAGCTTTCAGTGGTGGCCTTCTTTTATTGTGTCTTTAAAGCAGAGTTTTTATAGTGAGGAGCTCAATTTGAGTCTCCTGAAATAGATAATGCTTGGTAGGGTGGTTCTTGGATTCCCTAAGCCACTAGAGTGCACAGACTTTTTCCTTACCAAATCTCAACCTCTCTGGTCTTCAATGGGAGGAGCCCAATGTGGTACTCAATTCCCAATAGATCCTCACAGGGATTGCTTGAACCACTCAAGCATTATGTCTACTCGATGTTGTCTTACACTGTAGGTTAGCTCGACTCTCTATTTTTTTGCCTCTTGCTTCACTGTCTCCTTTTTTTTTTTCCACTGTTCCCTTCTCTGGTTCTTCCTTTTCTTCTCCATTATATTCTCTGTCTACTCATGGCCTAAAGCCGATTTGTCTCATGACTGTTCACTTCCTCTTCTGCCCCTTTGGATTGCTTGTTGCTATTCTCTTGGAGTTCCCTACCTCTGCATCATTGCCAATGTCTCATAGGGAGGTGGCCACTTGTCCTCTCACAAACTGCGCCAGCTCTTCCTCAATGGTTTGGTATTTCAGTTACAATGTGGAATGACCCATCCGCTAACTCAGTGTCAAATTACACTTCAGAATTTTATGTGCCATGGCTTAATTCCCCCATCAAGTCTAGTTTCCCATCAGGCACAATCTTTTCCGTCAGATATAGAGCCCCTAGATCCTATGGTGTTCGCTCTTATCACACGGTTGACTTGCTTGATCGTTAGCCTACGATGAGAGGCGGTTTTGTCTCTCATCCACTGGACACACGTCGTGCGATGTATGGAATCGCTCGTTCTCTGCCAAAATCCACTTACCTCCCAATATGCCTTCAATATTCCATTGGTTTTGGAGTGCGGGACCTGCCTCTCGCCTTAGCGCTTTTCCTACGATTTTCCCGGCTTCCCATGCAACCGAGCACTCATGGATTTTCCTTCTCGAGGGTTTTTCCCAAAGTGCTAATTACACATCAGAAATGGCCTCCATTTCCCAATCTGGGCTTCCTAACTACCATTTTGCCTCCTATGCAGTCTCCATGGGCCTCGGTCAGCGCGCTTTGGCCGAGGTCCTCATCGTTCCTTGTTGGCTACAAACTACCACTGTCCAAAGGTCTTCCTGATAGCTCTTTGTTCATAAATTCAAAGTTTGTCTTGATTTGATACAGTCATGGTACTTTGATAATTTTCATGGATCCAATTCGGATCAGTTGTAGAGTCTGATTCTTCCTCCTTTAGCTCAAACTCTATCTTCTGAGGTTCCTTTTGTTGGACTTCATGTTTAATAACATCTTTAACCTCTCTAAACAAAACATCTCGGCTGTACACGAACTTCCTTGTCACTGGGTTCCAAAGCTTATAACCCTTTAAACCATCCTTATACCCAATAATGATGCAATTTTCAGATTTACTATCCAACTTGGTTCGTTTCTCGTTTGGAACATGTACATATGCATCACATCCAAATACCCTTAGATGTGAAAGAGAGGGTTTCTTATTAGTCCATACCTCTTGTGGAGCCTTATGCTCCAACGCCGATGAAGGTGATTTATTGACCAGGTAACATGTTGTCTCCACCGCCTCTTTCCAGAATTCTTGTCCTAACCCAACACCATTGAGCATGCTTCTTGCCCTTTCCATTAATGTCTTGTTCATTCTTTCTGCAACTCCATTTTGCTGAGGTGTATATGGAATAGTCTTTTGTCGTGATATACCACACTTCTTATAGAATTCTTCAAATTCCTTACTGCAAAACTCTCCACCGTTATCTATCCTCAACACCTTTATCTTCTTCTCTATGTGGTTTTCCACTAGAGCCTTAAACTCTTTAAACTTGTCAAAGACTTCAGATTTCTTCTTAAGGAAATATATCCATGTATTCCTTGAGAAGTCATCTATAAATGATACATAGTATACATAATTACCCACTGATGGAACCTTCACAGGTACAAACACATCAATGTGCACAAGCTCTAATATCTATTTTGCTCTCTTACCACCAAAGGGGAAACTCACCCGATTCTACTTCCCATATACACAATTTTCATAGAAATCAAAATCAAGAGAGCTATTACTCATACCTTCTACCATACCTTTACCATGAAGTATTCGAAGGCCCTTCTCTCCAATATGTCCAAGCCATTGATGCCACAACATGGTCTTATCTCTAGAGACCACTAGACTTTCTGCTCCACTTTGAGGAACCATAGAATTGTTGCACCCATCAACAACAGTGATACCTTGCAGCTTGTATAGAGCCAATCCGAGCTCCCTGAACCATCTTGCAGGTATCCTTCTCAAACACTATTTTTACACCTGCATCATCCAGCTTGCTTATAGAAATCAGATTTATGCAGAACACCCAGAAGTGTTCTAACCCTTCCACCTTGCAACTTCAAATTTACTTTTTCCGTGATCAATGATTCTAGCCTTCCTATCATCCCCTAAGAGGACTAGGATCATATTTCTCATACTCACAGAACCACTCTCTATGGGTGAAAGGATGCACCTGAGTCAATCAACCATGCCTCATGATCTACATGTGTACTTGAAGAAGCCAAGTACACATCCCCACCTTCATCTGAGATGGTTTTTTCCTCTACAGAAGGAGCATCATCAAATCCCTTTCCTTTATCCGAAGCTTTAGATTTACAATCCCTTTTGTAGTGCCCTTCCTTTCCGCATTTCTAGCACACCACCTTTACATGTTTTCCGGGAGATTTAGATCTCCCACTTGATGACTTATTTTTGTTTCTGTTCTGGGACCATCCTCGTACAGAGAAGGCATCACCATTCTGGCTCTCCATATTTTTCCATCTCATCTCCTCCATCAGCAAGGATGAGACTATTTCATTAAACTACAAGGCAGTTGTATTGCTACCTATTACAATAACCAGACTATCCAACGCATTTGGTAGAGAACACAACAAACTGATACACTTATATTCATCTAAAATTTTAATAGCAACAGATAATAACTAACTTACCACAATATTAAATGCGTTCAGATGCTCTGCCACCAAGTCTCCATCTTTCATCCTCAGGTTATACAACTTTTTATGTAGGAACAATTTATTCACCAGAGACTTAGATTGGTACAAAGTCCCTAACTTGTTCCACAAAGCCTTAGTCGTAGCTTCCCCTGATACATTCAGCAATGCTGAATCTAAGACACACAATCATATTATTCTCTTTGCCTTCCAATCTAACTTCTTCCATTCTTTTTTGGACACTCCCATTGTTTTAGTACCTAGATCTACCGCAATCTGCTGATCTTTAACCATCAACAGATCCTCCATCTTGAGTTTCCACAACTCAAAACTATGACCATTAAATTTCTTGATCTATATCTTTCCATTGCTCACCATCTTCTTTCACTACCATAATCGATCTCACAGATCTCCAACTAAACAGGGTCTACCACAGGCCCGAGTGAAACCCCTCAGCAACAAAGGCGTCCCTTTGAAGCCAAAATAGCTCCGATACCAAATGTAGGTTTTAACCCCATAAAGAAATTACCTGCATACGAATTATAAAACACATAAAATAAACAATGCGAGAGCATAACACATAAAACACATATACACAGAGATTTTCTCCTGGATCCCAAAACTGGGACTACCAGCTTGATTTTTCATTATGTTCCTTTCAATGTTACAATACATATTTATACATGTCGAAACATTCAATACCATGGACCGAAAACCATCGCGTCCAAAACCATGGACCGAAAACCATCACGTCCAAAACCATGGATCGAAAACCATCGCATCCAAAACCATGTGCAAAAATCATGCACAAAACCATAGGTAGGTCCGACCAACATAACATAGGGTCGAAAACCAAAATTTTGAGTGGGGTTATCTACACTCCTCAAACCCCCTGTGACTCCCCCCGCTATACAATCGACGCAATGAATGGGGGGATTTTCCCCCCTTCTAACCCCCAGTTAACTACGTGGGCTAGTTGTGGAAAGAATATAACACAACCCAACAATTGGTGGCAACAATTTGGTAGTGAATGACCTAAATTGCAAAAAATTGTAATTCAAATTTTGAGCCATACATGTAGTGCTTCAGGGTGTGAGTGAAATTGGAGTGTGCTTGAGCATATGCATAGTAATAAGAGGAACTGTTTGGAGAAAAATCAGTTGAATGACATGGTTTTTGTTCAATACAACCTTAGGTTGAGGTGCAACCAATTGCTGAATAAAACCCTTGAATCAAGAAACATTGTTTTGGCTGATTTTGATCCAACATCAGAATGGGTTGTGGAGAGTCAAGCACAAACATTTGACATGAAGACCTTTCTTGGTTGGACTTGGATCGACCTCAAGAGAATGTAGAGGTAGATATATTAGAAGCACCAATAGCAGCCTTAGGGCCAGGGGAATCCAACCATAATCCCATTGCAGACTTTGATGCTACTCATTCTTAAAATGAGGATGAGGAGGATGATTAGGAATCAGATGATGAATGATGATTTGATCATTGATTCGTTGTAGTTGTAGCTTCTAGTATTGTAGGATGTAATATAATACTATGATCTATCATGTTATTTTCGAATATAAAGGCCTTTTAGAGTCCTCTTTTTGATGTTTGTGACATTTTTGGTTCAACGATGTTTTGCACTAAGTGCTATTTTGGTTATATTCACTATTACTTGCTATATCAATGAGAACTTTTGAATATTTGCGTATAAATGGTTTGGATTCATATGGATGCACATGAATATATCTGTTTTTTCTTTAAATATGAATATTTTATGTGTTTTTGGTAATTACTGTTGTTGTTGTTTTTCTTTCTCGGTTTTTTCTGGTTCTGGTATGGTTATGACCGGTTCTTGGTCCACAAGGTTTTCTGGTTCGATGACCGGTTCAATTTGATAAAATGATCTCAAGGACCAAGGATAAAAGGCATTTTGAAGTACATGCATGTTTGATAGTGAAAGAATTCGATACTTTAGGAAATATGTAGGCGCATTCTTGATATTATGGAACATCTGGGAAATCTAGGCCATAAAGAAGTTGGTGGGTGTTCAAAAGAGCTAGATTCATTCAAAATTATTTCAGATATCTGGGCTATATGGGGATTCAAGTGTGCAAGCAATGTGCCACTTAACAAACAACTAATATTAGATTTATACAGAGGTTGCTCCTTTGTTGTTTCGTTAATTATTGATTCCATGCTTAAGATTTGAATCTAGGAATCCAACCCTTAGAGAATTTTACAAAGAAGGAACAACAAAATACATGTACATGTCGGATTCCACTTTTTACAAATGAATGATGTGACAACTAGTTGGTAGGACACGTTAACATGATGATTACATGGCATGAAATGACACAAACACGTGGCATGCAAATACGACACTTTGGGTTCCCAAGTGGCCCTTTTCCGTGTGACACATGACACCAGTCATATGGTGACACGTGGCATGTTGATCACATAGTATAAAATCTAGTAGGATAGATCGACAATGTGACACATAATTGCAATGTAGAAGATTTAAATTGATAAGGTTATAGAGGCATGGTGTAGTTGGCAAAATCCACGAGACAGAAACAATTTTGTTACTTGACATATGAGTTCACATTATGTTGCGGAGGTTTAGTTGTGGAAGGTGATGAGAGTTCAAGTTGGTGTACTTGACAGATTCCATGAGATGGAAATATTTCTGTCAACAAACCAAGGTTTTCATGTCATGCCACAGAGGATTAAGTCAAGTGCTTTGTGAAGATTTAGTGTGATGGGTGATGGCACTATTGAAGGAAGGCACAAGATAGAGAAAATACAAAAGTTTGGTTGATAATGCAAATTTTGCACCCTATGCCTTTTCAAATAATGATGCAAAATAATGAAAACCACTAAACCTGAACCCCTCTTTGTACTAGAGACATGTGGTAAACAGGTGGCAATGATGCAGAAGATAGAAAATATGGCCCAATGATAAAGTAACAAGTCGAAATTAGGTGGCAGTGACATGGCCAAAGATATTGTCGCACACTAGAAAAGTGATATGTGATACGTGAATTTGGCCCATATGGATGGCCAAGTGTCTTATTTCAAGGTGACACATGGCATCATTCACAGGAAACCATGTGGCATTATGACATAAGAATTATATCAGCAAGACAAGTTACCTCAGACTGTGAGAACACAATGATATGGAAAATGATGCAGAGATAGGTGGAAGTTGACTTGGTTGATAGGTGGAGTCTAGTGTGGACAACTTGGGGTGGTATGGCAGGGTTACAATTTTTGGCATTGGTTCCGTACGCAAAAAAAGCCAAATTGGAGACCCCCCTTTATTAATTGTTGGGCATATAAGGGGCCCCACAATTGATATAGATTGTTGGTCTACATAATCTTGTCAAATTTATCATGGTGCACTGAGGGAAGGTGAGCAAGGTTTAATCGCATAATAGACAAATTGCAGACCCCCCCAACCCCCCCCCCCCCAATCAATTTTCTAACGTTTGGGGGGGCTACACAAGGAATATAAACCATTTGATTGCACATGGTTTGAATTCTAGGAGAATGTGGTCCATTGAGTAGTATTGGTGGTTAACTAATTTGATGTTCTAGAATTTTGGCGCTAAATATATTTTGGTGTTTAACTGGAATTTTAGCATTCCGACATTGGGATGAATTTTGGTGTCAACATTCTTTACAAATAAATTTGGCATTTTCCAAAGTTAATTTTGGCAATCCAAATTTGGCATTTTTGTGCATGAATTATAATTTGGTGTTCGAAAATTTGGCATTCTAAACTTGGTGTTCAACAACAAAATTAAAATAGATAGAAGGACAAATTGGCATACAAATCAAAACATCATCAATTCAATAGAGTTCAAACGGTTAACTAAGAATGAATCTTGAATATTAATTAGAGAAGTACAATTAAGGGAAGAGTATTAGAGTGTTTAGCTTATTAAACAACGAAGCAAATGACAATTAATTTAAAGAACACAACTAAAGTGGAATTCATTGTTAAACTCATAAATAGAAAATTGGTTGATAATAGAAGCATATGTAAATATTTATAAACAACAATAGTGTTGGAGAAAACGTATTGATGGGAATTGTGTGAGATGGCATGTGAAGAATCTCAACAAGTGTGTGAATTAATGAAGATGTGTAAGTTGAGATAATCTAATATTGAGCATGACTAAGTGATTTGGATTGAAAACAAATATGAGACATGAGAATTTATTTATGAATATATGATAAAGGCTTTCTAATCCAAGTATGAAAATTTATGAAATAGGGATCTGAAGGGTTGTGTAGGTAGGTGCTTGCACAAAAGGGAGTTAGTTCTCCCTTCAAGTTGGTGCTAGTAGAGAGAAAGGAGGTTGAAGCCTTCAGTAGGTTGTAACATACATAAATTGTTGTAATATGAAATTGCAACTTTATTTTGCATCGTAGTTAAAAAGAGATTGTGGTTTTCCTAATTGGGTTTCCATGTTAAAGTATTATGTCAAGACTTTATGAGATTGATGTGATGGTATTTTTGTTATTCCTGAGAATTTTACTTTGAGCAAGTCATTGTTAATTTTTTTTAAACATTGATTCACCCCCCTCTCAGTATTTTCATAGTTTTTAATAGGTTTATCCACTATCAATTGGAACAATGACTTGTTGTCTTTGCACCACTCCTCTGACCTTGAAGGTATTATAGTTGGGAACATATGAAAGTATGGATTTAGTGTTGTATCTCTTCTCCACTTGTGGTGATTCCTCATCTGAATTGCTATGCCCATGGTCTAGAGTTGATCCTATTTATTTTTCTTCATCACTGTCAGAGAGTACTTCTATATAGTGTACCTTTCCTTTTCCCATGCATCGATGACTTGGTACCTTTTGTCACTGTGACAAACACCCTCCAAAATTTTGCCTTCACTTTAATTTTGGAGCCTAATTATGATCCTAGGATTTTTTGTTCCTTGATTGTTCATAGTTGCTTCATGGTCGGTCGATGTTTCCTTAGATTTTAAGTGTCAAAGACACTTTCTCACACATGTTCAGTCTTTGATGAATTCAAAAACACACCTTTTTATGCAAGCTTGGATAGGAATTACACAACTCTTGAAGGTAAATCTTGTGCAATCACTAGGGACAATCACTGCACAATTCATAAGCACAATGTATTGCGCAACACATGCCGACAGTCTACACACACTCTCCATTAGACAATATTTGTTAATTTGATTGCAATTGTACTTCTATTTCAGTGAGTTTTCTCAATTTTCACTTTTGCGCACCTTTGTTTTTGCAAGTGTTGCTTTCACTTTAACACAAGTCATTTTCATGCCGTCTTCATTTTGGCATGTTTCGCTTTCATTTTCTTTAGCTTTTGCAAGTGTTGTTTTCATTGTTTCTCGTTGTCATAAAGTGTCATCTTTTGCTAAGGAAAGTGGTGCATCTAGTCAAAGCGAGTCATTTGTACATTCTTGAAGGGAGGATATGATGCATTCTTTTACACAATTTTGTTCTATCTATCATATAAAAATGCATTAGATACATTCCCCAAATCTTGAGCATCGTTTCAATAGTGTCGCAAAGTGTATCTTAAGTGTCACACTTGGAGGTAAGCATTGCACTGTTGTCATTTAAATAGGAGAACGATAATTGTGGATGGTAAATGCCTCATTATCAAGTGGTTGATCATATATGAATGTGTGATCATGTTTGAGTCATGTTATAGTCCCATCTCTCGTCTCCCAAATCCCACACTTAGTCATTTCCTGCAATTGATCCTTCTTTGGTTAACCTCCTCCTAAAATTCCTCCATGAACTATGGATTGTACAGTCTCAGGCAACAAGAAGTTGTCCTGCCTCTTGGAACTATGCAATGCACAAACACTACCTCTAAGAAATATGCATTGTGCAATCACAATGCTCAAGCTCAACCTCATGCTCCTAGAACTATGCAATTCAACCCTCCATTCAATCTCTTTTTGCGCATTGCATGATTGAAACTAGTGGTCTCTCTCCCTGGATCTTTGAACTGTGCAACTATGCAATCCAACTGCCCAGTCACCCTCTAGAACTACGCATTACACAGTTACAGTGGGCAAGCATGCCTTATTATGACTATCAATTACATAATCCTGCTTTCCATACCTCCAGTTGCTACGTATTATGCTGTGGCAAGCGTCATTCCCTTACTCCTTCCCTCTAGAGCTGCACATTGCACAATCCCTGAGCCTTTATCTTGGTCCAATACTTAGTTCTAGATTGATGAGTGATTTTTATGAAGAGAGTTATACGAGGATATTTTTAGACTGATGCTATCTTTCATGACTGAATTTCACTTACAGGTACTATGTATTGACATGATAGGATGGTATTCATAAAAGATGAGAAGGAAACTATGCTAGAAGACACTTATGAAGTTTTGAAGACAAGTGATCATTAAACAAGAAGATGAAGGGGCACTAGAATGCGATAGAGAATGAAAGACCAAGATTATAGTGGATACTCCCTATCTTAAAGCCTTTGGAGGAAGACGTTGAAGAACATGAAACACCTTTATGAAGACACGTAGATAGCAACAAAGAGGGCAAGCTTGACATTGACACATCATCATCAAGTCAATGTCATCAGTGTTAAGTCATGTCATGTCAAAGAGTCATATCAAGAGTCATATGAGTCATCATGTGCCACATGATTTGTGGATGTAATTATGTAATTTCAATGAAATGAAAAATGTAAAGCAATTGGAAGTCCAAGAGTCATGTGTGGAATATAAAAGGTCACATGAGGACAAATGAGTCAAATAGAAGTTCAAAAGTCATTTAGGAGTTCAAGAGTCATGAAGGTAACTCAAGAGTCGTAGGATATGAAAGGTCATTCCTTTTGTTATAAATACACCCTCATCAATCAAGAAAAGGTCTTTTGGAGTCATAGACTTTGGAGAGCTAGCCTAGGCTTCTATAGCTTAGCACACGAGAGAAGATCATTCTTTGGAGAAGCAAAAAGTGACTTAATGTTCCACTATTGGAGCTAGTGTCTCACCATTGTAATTGTGTACTTAGATCTTTCACCTAATATTTGAAGCTATATTAGCCAACACATTTTCATGCATGTATCATGAATATGATAAGACTATTATTTTGAAGTTTGTGGTATATGTTATGCTCATATATACTAAATAAAATGAACTATTTTGGTGGCTTTGGTACTTAATATCTTGTTTAATGTGTGTTGTATTTTCTTTTGTGAATCATTATTATCTTATGAACTAATTTGCAAGTTAATTATCGAATATTTAATACTCTCATGTGTATCCCCTAAGACAATACTATTACTTTCCTTCTAGAGAATCACTCTTAATACCCCCCTCATGAAAGCCTTCTTTGACACATTGAAATCAGTGTTTCACAGTGCCAAATTTCTTGCCGATTTCAAAGGTTATCTGCATACTCTCTTATGTTATTCATTGCCGCTAAGGAAAACCTTAGATTTATAGTGGTTGAGCTGATACTCCATATGGGGCTCATATTCCAAACTGCGTGAGGTCTAACTAGGACTTCACATCAGGGAGACCCCTTGGTTGGTGGATTTCCAATACCGTCAACAACTGGCGCTAGGAGTGACAGATAAAAAGCTATGCCCATTGAGTCTATTTTTAATCTATTATCTTAAATGGCTCATTCCCAAAGCATACTTCCAAGATATTTTTCCAATAGATCCATTTGTAAAGTTCTAATCCCCAATGAATATCTTTATTACTTGTCTCAATTGAATTTTGATGGTGAGGGTGAAATATCCATAACTGAGCATATCTTTTAGTTTTTCAAGTTTTGTGAATATTATAAAATTGATTGTGAAGACTGTTCTTGTGTGCTTTTCTTCCTCACCCTTGAAGGCTGAGTTAACTAATGGTGTCATACCTACCACTCACTTCCATTCATTCATTTCATCAACTTCTCAAGGGGATGTATCAAGCCTTCAATAGGTATGATTACCAACTTGTTGTTCTTAAAAATATTAATCATCTTAGAATGGAGCCTAACGAATCAATTGAAGATTTTTCTAATAGATTCCTTCACCTGTGTTATGAATTTTCTAAAGGAGATGTGGATATGGATTTATTCAAAGAAAAGTTTCAATGTTTGGTTGATATCTCTTTACATGGTGAGTATGAACCCCCCTGCTGATTCTATTATCCAAACTTTTCAAATACATGAGACACCATTAATTTCATAGGAGGAACCTACTATCCATTTCATTCCATGTCCTCCTCCTTTTTTGGTGCCTTGATTTGAACCTATTCAAATCATAAAATATGAAAATCAGATTACTAATCCATCTCTTCAACCCTCATCCACTTCTCATGATTCAAATCCAACAGAGGAAACCTTAAAACGGTTCATGGAGCCTTGGGTGAAGACTAATCCTTCCATTCCTCAAGATGATATTAGCACTTTTAACCTCAATATTGAATCTAGTTCCATTGAAAGTATTACTTCTTCAACGGATATATATCATCCTCTATCAGCCACATGCCATGACTCTTTATACCTGGATCTACTTGATCAATCTGCCCCACCAACTAGTTCTTCAAACTCTCTTGATTTTCAAGTTGCTGGTTCAAATTGCGATCAAGTATAAGATAGTCATATTACACAGGTAGAGGATCAGAAAGGTGAATATTCTTTCGACCTTCCTTCTCTTTTTCAAATTCCTTTGTATCAAGATAATTTTTCTCCATTCTTAGTTGATTTAGAATCTAATAATCTCAGTAATCAATCAAATGAACTTAATTTGCTTAATCCATCTAAAGCCTTGAGAAACCATCACTTTGATGATGATACTTCATTACTGTACATGGTGATGAATGCCCAAGTGTACCCACTGATATACCAATTCTTCAAGTGAATTTTTATTTGAAAGATTTAGATCAAGAGCCTGTTTTGGTCAAAGAATATTTTCTCATGGAAACTTCTTCTTCAACTCCTTGTTCCTTGTGTGCTATTGCTTATATTTCTTGCTCTTCAGATCTCCCGCCCAATAAGAAGAATTCCAAATTCTCACAAGGTAGTGAGTTCATCCATGAATAATAAGGAATTAATTAAATTATCGAGCATCCATTCCATCCCTTATCATTTCCAGTTTTGCATGAAGAAAATTCTTCTGTTCAGGTTACTCATGAGATTGATCTAATCTATCCATCTTTAGATATTTGATTAGAAGAATCTTATGAGTTGGGTAATCTATTTGTTTAGGTTCTAAAATTTGATCAAATCAGTGATGTAGATGGATTACACACGGATAGTAGTGGTCTCATTGAAATTACTGGTAGTATTTGTCCACACACCATGCATGATCTGATTCAATCTTGAAAATGTAATTGTTCAATCTTTGAAATTTCAGGGACTTGTCAAGAAGTCAAGGCACTTCAACTGTCGTTGATGGTTATATTAGGTTCTAACAATATTGGTAAGATCCCCAAACTAAGTCAGATCTTGATTTTCTAGCAAAAGTATTTCTTTTGCATGGTTTCACTTAATGCAAGTTCCTTCTTGAAAGACTTGTGGAATTTTGGATATAACTTTGCTATCTTTCAAGGTTCAATTTCAATTGGTTCATCTTCATACAAATATCTTGTATCAAACATGATTTTGAAATGTATGTATTTAATGGAAACAAATAGCTATGAATTTGATCATTATAAAGATTATCATTGACTGAAAGATGCACACCTATCAGATTCTTTTGAAAATAACCAACTCCTGATTTTTATTGTGAATGTTGTAATGCTAATCATTTTCTTCATGGCACCAGATTTCCTCTTGAGTGTTAGTGAATGGTTGAGTTATTTGATGAATCAAGTTCATCTTTTTCATCCATTGTATCTTTACTGGTTTCATGTGTTTAGCATACTGACATTCCTTTTCAATTATTTCAATGACTAAAATGATAGTACAATTTATAACTAGGTACAAGGAAATAGTTTGTCATATTCATGGTGCGAGGGAGATGATTCTATCGATCAAAGAATTTGTAAAGCTGTTCAAACTGATTTATCTTTGTTATTTTCTAATCAAGAGTCTTGTGCCTTAATTATCTTATCTGATCATGATAACTATCTTTCAACCAATTTATTTTCCCAGCAACATATCAGATGATAGTTGTTTTGTATCGATTGATCTTTAGGGTTCATCATCTCATCATTTGGATACTTGTCAAGAGTTGAGGCATTTTAGTCTTCATTGATGGTTTTTTTAGGCCCTTAGTATCTTAACGAACCTTCAGAACATGATCAAATTCATTCTCCCTTACAAGATTATCATCCTGATCCCGTGTTTTTAATTGAAAATTCATCTTTTCAAGGATTTCAGGGTTTTCAAGAGGATTGTTTTGAATTTCAAGATCCAATCCCTTTTTCTAATAACAAGCCTCCATATTTCTTGATGCTTGCTAAGAAGGACAACACAGATCAAGGTGCATTCAAAAGAAGCTTTCGAGGTTTTCTTGATTATGGTTTTCATCGAAAAGGTAAGATTGCAAGTTGGTTAGAGGTAGTTTCTATGACACATATTTCTGCTGATAGGCAAGACCTTCAATTTGTGATGAAAGTCATTCAATCTCTTATCTTTTTTATTGTACATTGTTTTTGTATTTATTTTAATTGTTCACATCTTTGTGTTTGTAGGTTGGGAACTACGATGGTAACATTGGAAATATCATTACACTTAGCCCTATCCTTCTAGATGGTTAGATTAGGAGTAGGTCTAGCTACATTCTAGTTTCCCTTGCATAATCATCATATGATTTCTCTCCATCTAGTCTTTGCATTGGTTTTATTTTCTTATTATTGTTTTGCGCGTTGCTTTTAGTTTCATCCTCCATTTGATTTGTTCTTTTGATTTTGTTTCCATGTTTTTTTATGTCTTTTATTTCATGTTTTATTTAATAAAACTTTGCATGAAAGGTACTCTTGTTTGGCTTAAAAGAAAATGTGACAAAGCTTGAAAAGGGAAAATTGTCACAATGAACAACTCTTGGCTAACATGTTACCCTATTCCCTATTTGGGTTTACATACATTTAAAGTTAATGATGTATGAATTGAAAATACGATTCATTTGAATGGAAATTCATAAGATGAACCATGATGCTCACATCTACTTTAGCATCCCTATCACTTGACACAATATTGTAATTGAATGGTGTTTTTCTTGATGATCCAATCAAGTAAAGAAGGGAAAGGGGAAAATAAATAGCAAGCAAACCAATACCAGAGGTATATATACTTATCTCTAAAGGAGCAACCTCTCTGGCTCTCAATAAATCTGGATCCCTATTCCACCCCAATAAAATATTAAGTGCCTAATCACAATTCTATAAATAAAATAAATAAAGGGTGAAAGAAGAGGAAGGCTTCCTGTGCATAGAGGTGAAGCAAGTAACTTTGTCGGGGTACTATTCAAGCTCGCTGGCAGCGAAGTGATGCTTGTTTTCCTGTAGTGACTCCGCTGAGGTATTGTACATGCCTGCTTGTAGTGGAGCAACATTAGAGATGAAAAATCATACTATGATCATCTTAAACTCACAACTATATATTACCCTCTCCTAGATCAAAACAATTTTTCTTCAATAAACTTTGTGAATGTGTTTAACGAAGAAAAGGAATAGAGGAGACTATTTCCATAACCGAGTCAAATGGGGAAGCCAAGGTAATCCATGCAATGAATCAATACTTCCTAAAAGATTGAGACCTTGCACTTAAGGGTGAAAATTGAACAAAGAAGATCTAGTTCTACCAGTGCGTCGCCAAGTGTTGTCGCTACGACAAACACCCTCCAAAATTTTGCTTACACTTGAATTTTGGAGCCTACTTGTGATCCTAGGATTCGTCGTTCCTTGATTGTTCATAGTTTCTTCATGGTTAGTTGATGTTTCCTTAGATTTGAAGTGTCAAAGGCACTTGCTCACACATGTTTAGTCTTCAATGACTTCACAAACACTCATCTTGTTATGCAAGCTTAGATTGGCATTGCACAACTCTTGAAGGTAAAACTTGTGTAATCACTAGGGAGAGTGACTGTGCTATCCATAAGCATAGTTACTATGCAACACATGTCGAAATTTTTTACACACTCTCCATTGGAAGTCTTCCTAACTTCGATTGCAATTGTACTTCTATTTTGGTAAGTTTTCTCAACTGTCACTTTTATGACCTTTCTTTTTGCAAGTGTTGCTTTCACTTTTGCGACTATTACTTTTGCTTGCTTTCAATTTAATAAGTGTTGTTTTCATTCTATCTTCATTCTGGTGTGTGTCGCTTTAATTTTCTTTAGCTTTTGCGAGTGTCGTTTTCACCGTTTCTTGCTGTCACAAAGTGTCATCTTTTGGCAAGGAAAGTGGCCCATCTAGCGAAAGTGAGTCATTTGTACATCCTTGAAGGGTGGATTTGATGCATTTTTTTGTGCTATTGTGTTTTATCTATCATAGATATATGCATTAAACACATTCCCCATCTCTTGAGAAATTTTTCACTAGTGTCGCAAAGTGTATCTTAAGTGTCGCACTTGGAGATAAGTATTGTATTGTTGTCATTTCAATAGGAGCATGCTAATTGTGGATGGTAAATGCCTCATTGTCAAGTGGTTGATCATATATGAGTGTGTGATCATGTTTGAGTCATGTTATAGTCCCATATCTCATCTCTCAGATACCACACTTAGTCATTTTCTACAATTGATCCTTCTTTGGTCAACCTCCTCCCAAACCTCCTCCCTGAATTGCACATTTCATAGTCTTAGGCCACAAGAATCTTGTCCAGCCTCTTGGAACTACATAGTCACTACCTCCAAGGATTGCGCATCATGCAATCACAATGCTCAAGATCATCCTCTTGCTCCTAGAACTACACAATTCAATCTTCTAGTCAGCCTCTTTCTGTGTATTGCATAGTTGTAGCCAACAATCTCCCTCTCTGGCTCCTTGAACTGTGTAACTGTGCAATCTAGCTGCCTAGTCTCCTTCCAGAACTGCACATTGCGCAATTATAGTGGGAAATCATACCTCACTATGACCCTCAATTACACAATCCCTCTCTCTAGACCTCCATTTGTTGTGCATTACGTAGTTGCAAGCCTTAGTCCCTCACTCCTATCCTCTAAAAATGTACACTGCGCAATCCCTAATCCTTCCTCCTGATCTAGTACTCAGTTCTAGATCAACCATTGATTTTCATGAAGAGAGTTATATTAGGAGATTTTCAGTCTGATGTCGTCTTGTCATGACTAAATTTCACTTGTAGGTACCATGTCTTGACATGATAGGATGATTTTTAGAAAGAGGAGAATGAAAATATGTTGGAAGACACTTACGAAGTTGTGAAGACAAGTGATCATTAAATAAGAAGATGAAGGGCACTAGATTGCACCATAAAATGAAAGACCAAGATCAGAGTGGAGACTCCCTATCTTAAAGCCTTTGGAGGAAGAAGTTAAAGAACATGCAACACCTTTCATAAAGACACAAGTATAGCGGTAAAGAGGGCAATCTTGACATTGACACATCATCATCATGTCCATGTCATCAGTGTCAAGTCATGTCATGTTAAAGAGTCATCTCAAAAGTTATATGATTCATCACGTTCCACATCATTTGTGGATGTAATTATGTAATTTTCAATGAAATGAGAAATGTAAATCAAGTGGAAGTCCAAGAGTCATGTGTGGAATATGAAAAGTCACATAAGGACAAATGAGTCAAATAGAATTTCAAAATTCATTTAGGAGTCCAAGAGTCATGAAGGTAACTCAAGATTCATGGGATATGAAAGGTCATTCATTTTGTTATAAATACACCCTCATAACTCAAGCAAAGGGCTTTTGGAGTCATAGATTTGGATAGCTGGCCTTGGGTTCTCTAGCTTAGCATACGAGAGAAGATCATTCTTTGGAAAAGTAAGAAGTGACTTAATGTTCCACTATTAGAGCTAGTGTCTCACCATTGTAATTCTGTACTTTGATCTTTCACCTAATATTTGAAGCTCGATGAGGCAACATATTTTCATGCATGTATCGTCAATATGGTAAGACTATGCTTTTGATGTTTGCTATATGTGTTATACTCATATGTACTAAAGAATTTAAACAATTTCAGTCGCTTTGGTACTAACAATGTAAACTATCAAACAAGAACTATAAACTAAAACTAGAACTTCAACAAAAAAACATGAAAAAACAACTCAAAAACGAAAAATATGTATTATGGAATGATGTTTTTTTTGGTAAATTTTTAACATTTTTAAAAAATCACACTAAAAACCAATTTCTTTTGCTAAAAAAATATGAAAAAAACACCTTGAAATAAAAAAGTGTTGATGTCGGCATCATTGGTTTTTTTTGGTTAAAATTTCAACATGTTTTAGCAATGACATTAAAAATAAAACACCATGACATTTGAAACTTAAAACTCAACCATCAAACTAACACATAGTGGAGGTGAACTTGATACATTGTAACAAAAACTGAAAAATCAACAATCAAATTGACACATATTAAGGTCAAGTTGCTAATCAAACATTGACACAACCCCTACAACAAAAAATATAAAAATAAATCAATAAAATTAACAAACAAAACGAAACAAAAATAAATAAAATCATAACAAATAATAACAATAATAAATTAAAAAAATAAATAAATTAAAACACTAAAAACATAAATTTAAAACTAAAAATGACAAAAAATAAATAAATCAAATATAAATAAATTGTATGAAAAATATATAAAAAACTAGAAATACAAAAAAAAAGAACAAAACACAACTAACCATAAACAATAAAAAATCTATATATATAAAAAAAAAAAGGCTACAATATAAAAGTAAAAAAAAAAATGTTTAAAAAAAACAACAATTAAAAAAAAAATGACCCCCTTGAGGCTAGCTTGATTCCAAGAATCGGTCAAACTAAGGCCCAACTGCCTAGGGGTCGCGAGCCTAGGTAGAGCATGGCTCGCGATCCCTGGGCGACTAGGCTTTGGGTTGACTGGTTCTGCCGCCTAGGAGCTATGAGCCTGGATGGCTAGACCTTGGGCTTGCCAATTCCTGGAATCAACCAGCCCAATGCCCAACAACTTAGGGGTTGTGGGCTCGGGTGGAGGGAGGCTGCCAGGAATCGGGCCAGCCTAAGATCGAACTAGCTAGGGATCGTGGGCCTAGGTGTAGGGAGGTTGCACACAACCCCCTCCGCCTAGGCCTGCGTCTCCTAGGTGACTGGGCCTTGGGCTGGCCAATTCCCCGAATTAAGCAAGCCTCGACCGAGTAATTTTTTAAAATATTTTTTCTATTTTTTTATTTTTTGTATTGGAGTCCTTTTTTTAAATACATTTTATTGTTTTATTTAAATTTTTTGTTTTGTTTTTTTTAAACTTTTTTTTTGTTCTAAATTTTTTATATTGAATTTTAATTGTTTTATGGGTTAATTTTGTTTGTTTGTTTGTTTTTATTGGCTTTTTTCTTTGTTTTTCATACAATTTATTTATATTTGATTTTTTGTTCTAACTTTAAATATTAATTTTATTATTTTTTAAACCTTGCAAATAATAAAAAAATTTATCACAAAAAATTGTAAGGAAAATTTAAAAAACACAAACTTAAAAAACTCTTTAAAAACAAGCATCACGGGAAGAAAAATGAAGAATAAAAAAACTTGAAAAATGGTTAAATAACAAACATTTCAAAAAATGCATACTTAAGATATAAAAAAAATTCAGTTGTCAAAAATATGCCCCGTAAAAAACAAAGGTCATTGCTTTTCAAAATTTGCATGAAAATCAATAATATTAAAAAAATATGCAAACTTAATAATATCAAAAAAATTTAAGTGTAAAAAATAAACCAAAAAAAAGGGTTGATGTTGAATCAACACTTTTCAAAGTCGGCATGAAAATCACTAACATTTAAAAACATATGTGCATACTTAATACACAAGAAAATTTAAAGTATCAGAAATATGCTTAAGAAAAATGTGTATTTTGGATCAACACTTTTCAAAATTGGATGACTTTTTGCTGCCTCAAAAAAACGAGTGCTTGGTACAGTTTCCATTTGATAATTTACATTTTTTACTTATCTTGTTGAATGTGTGTTGTATTTTATTTCAGAATCATTATTATCTTGTGAACTAATTTGCAGGTTAATTAACGGATCTTTCATTGCTCTTGTGTGTCTCTCCTAGGATAATACTATTACTTTCCTTTTAGAGACTCACTCTTCTACCCCCTCGTGAAAGCCTCCTTTTACACATTGTAATCGATGCTTCATAGTGTCAATTTCCTTATTGATTTCAAAGGTTATGTGCATACTCTCTTATGTTATCCATGGGAGCTAAGGCAAACCTTAGAGTTATGGTGGCCAGGCCAATACTCTAAATGGGGCTCCTATTCCAAAAAGTGTGAGGTCTAATCGAGACTTCACATAGGGGAAACTCCCTTGTTTGACATATTTTCAGCATCGTCAACAGTACCTAAGACTCCTTGCAATTAAAATAGAGAATCTTCCTCCTTAATTCCTCCCATGACTCATTGTCCATCTTATTTTTCCTAGACCAATCTTTTGCTAAAGGCTTCCTTTTCTTTTGTGGAAGGAGAGGTTTGGAAAAATATTTACCATTGGGAACTGCATCCTCCATATCCTGAGTCTTCATGATAGCATCGTACAATGAATTTGGTTTAAATGCCTTAACCCAACCACGTAGTGTCTCGAATGAGCCCTCAATGAATAACATGAAAATCTGTGTTTTCATATGTCTGTCTCCATGATTGTCTCTCTTGAAAGTTATAGATATAAGTATCGAGCATCCCTATTTGCTTGAGCTATGATAACTCCCTGAAATGCAACTTAGGGTCTCTCTTATCAAATCAATTGATTAATCTTTGTGTGAATTCTAGGTAAGAGGTGATACTAGAGTGTCCTAGGGTGACTAACCCATGGTACCACTATTTATGAGCTTCTTCCAAGTGAAATGTAGCATATCGGATTGCCTCTATTTTTGTCATGGGGTTAAGTTGGAAATATGTATCCAACTTTTGCACCCAATATCTGGTCATGCAACAAGATGATCCATTAAAGAAGGGATAATCACCTTCCGTGATTTCCTCGGAATCTCATAATTTTGTGACCCTTGATTATAATCTTTGGGCTTGTTACTCTACTTGATAGTACAAAAATATTGTAGGGACATCGCTGCATGAAACTCTGCTCCTAATTCTTGATATTCTCTCAGATAATCAATAAAAAAATTTGTTATCCTTTGTTGCCCTTGGTTCTTTGTTAGCACTCCAAACTCTTGGGAAAGAGAGGTCTCAATGTCATTTTCCTTAATGATTGAGGAATATATTTGACTAAACTATAAGTATTGCTTGCCTCGACATGATTCCCATTGTGGTCATTAGACCCTCATGCATCATTGTTATTGTTTATTTTTTTTAATGGCCATAGATTGAGTGAAACATTTCACCAATTCTCGCTACTCTTTTGTTATAGGCTACACTAGTTCCTATTGTCCATTTTTCTAAGTCTTTTAGAGCATGCGTGATGCTTCCCCATGATTGATAATCTTGATCACCCATTTCTGATCCTTTAGATTCGAAGAGAGGAAGATCCTTTCCTTTCCTTTTCCTTCTGTAAGTAATGTAACCCTTGTCCTCCAAATTCATCCAATATAATTTTCTTCACAAGTCAACAAGGAAAAATGTCCCATACTAAAAATCGCTTTCTTAATTTGCAAAAAAATATTTTCCTCTCTCAGACATGTAAACAAAATTTTGCAAGTAATTATTTATTCAGACACAATAAAAATTAAGTGACCACCATTGATAAATTTCACTCAAATAAATCATTAGAGGAACACCAACCAATTTTATTAGACTAGATATAGAAATTAGATACAAATTTATTTCATGGAACCTAGAAACTACTTCAATAATGTCACCATTTGGCTCCTCTTGAAATTAATTCAGCCTTCAACGAAGAATTCAACCTCTTTAGGAAATTAGCTTGACCTCCTGTTGTAGCAGCTGCAACACCCTCCAAAATTTTGGCATGCATCCAATTTTAGAGCTTTCCTTGTTTTTTCCTTTGATGGTTGCAAACACACGAGCTCACCCCATGAGCTCTTGTGAAGTAATTTCATCTTTTTGCTTGTTTGATCAACAATTGTCTTTCGGCATGTTGATTGCTTTGTCGTGCTTGTGATCTAATTCTAGTGATTTTGAAGGTCTGGCTTTGTGTGTTTGGGTTGTCCTCACTATGTGAACATCTGTGATACTTACACACAAAGTTGTAAGCATTGTCGCACAAGTGTCATCATGGTCGTCCGAAGGTCTATCACGAGTGTCACACTTGTCACTCTAAACTCCAAGATAGTCTCACTGAGGGCATGTTTCTTTTTCTTGTCATGGTGGTTTATGTTTTCTCGTCGTCAAGTATGCTAAGTGTATGTTCACAATGTCAGTTTGCACAAGTTCACTTTCTTTCGACACTTAGCCATTTTCCTGAAAATATATCCGACCGGACAATCCTTTTACACCGAACCCAATTGAGCTGCACTGCGTAGTCTTAGCCCTCAGTGACCCTTCTCTATTGCTCAAAGCTGCACAGTGCTTGAGGCTATCCACCAAGTCAGTTGCATTATGCAATCCAAAAGGTGAGCAGCCTGTTTGCCTCCCAAAATTGCGCAAAAACCTACTCCTTGTCCAACTGAACTGCACATTTCTCAAGCATAGTCATCAACCCTCCTCCTTTCCCACTAGAGGCTTGCACTACATTGAGACCTGGGTCTGCACTCTTCCCCAAAATTATACAAACATGGCCATACTTATCATCTGCTACCTTGCTTTGCACTGCTCCCCAGAATTGCGCAGAACTACCCAGATGACCTTTGCTGCCTTGCTCTACCCTACCTCTAGAAATTGTGTAGACATGTCTGGCAGTTCCCCTGCTAATTGTCCTATACTTTTCCCAGATATTGTGCAATGATTTCCAACAATCCCTCTGTATCCCTTCCTTGTCCCCCCTCTAGAAACTGCGCAGAACTGCCTAGTCGTCCCCCTAAAGCCCTGCTTAGTCTTTCCTCTAAAAATTGCGCAGAAATAACCAACAATCCCTTTGTAGACCTGCTCTATTTTCCTCCTGGAAACTGCGTAGAACTACCCAGCAATTCCCCTACAGACCACTCCATCTTCCCACTAAAAACTACCCAAAATCTACCTCCCTCAGGGTCCCACCTTGCAGCTGACACTGGTGGCTCTCATAGTGCAATCCTGCCTCCCAGTGATCATTACACAGTTTTTCCCGACAGTGTAGGTTTTCCTCCTAGAATTCCTCATTCCAGCCCGAGCTACGCCCTGTGCTATCTCGGTAAGTTTCCCTCCTTCCCTATCACCCAAAACACGAGAGCAATGCATCATGCTAGACTAGGAGGTTTTGGATTTGATGTTGCAAGTGAATTACAGGAATAGGTACACTGGGAGATCATGGCGAGACGATGAATGAAATGAAGAAGGAACACACATGCTAGAAGACTTTCTTGTAGCTGGATAGACGTACCAAGCATATTAAGCAACAAGCAAGAGGAACACATGCATTGAACCATCAAACAAGACAAAGACCATCGAAGACCCCACAACACTATGCCATGCAGAGGAGAAGACAAAGCACACCAAGAGTAGATCCATCACTCAACAACACAACAACTTGACATGGACACCATAGTCAGCCAATCCATGTCAGCAGTGCCATGTTGAGTTGTGTCATGAGATGTCTCGACCACATCACCATTATGGGCCATATTCGTTATAACTGAATGTAATGAAAATTGAAGTCCAAACAACGCACACAAGAAGTTGAAGAGTTATGTCAGTTGAAAAGTCATGGGAAGTTGAACAATCACAAGGATAGTCCAAGAGTCACAAGGGTCAAGCATCACCCCTAGCTATATATACCCCTCCCATTATATGAGAAAAAGACTTTTCACCTTGGCTCCTCCCACAAAGCCTTGAGAGTCTGTAATATGTTCTTTGAGGAGTGAGCAATGGCTCCAATGTCCCACTACTGGGACTAGTGATGTATGGTGTACAAATGTGTCTTGAGACTTTTTCTTAATTCAGAAGCTTGTTTCAGGCCAACACATTTTCACATGTTTTTTAGATGTTTGTAAGACTACTCTTTAAACATTTGTAATGCATGTATGCTTAACCTGTGCTAAGATAGTTGAACTACTTCAGTTATTTTAGTACTTACATTGTTGAAGATGTGTTGTATTATTTATCATTGTTGTCTCGTCCGTGTGAACTAATCCGTAGGACATTAGACTAGCCATTCTTGTTTTCTTGGTTATAATGACCGTCACCTTCGTGTGGAATACTCTGTTGGATGGTGTATGTGTTTTCCCTTGCACTTTGGTTTTAATGACTGTTGCATCCATTGTGGAATACTTCGTTGGATGCTGGATAGACCCTTGTCGTTTTCACATGTGTCTCTCCCTGGGTGGTACTACTACCTCTCATTTAGAGGCTCACTTTTACCCTCTCCCTTACTGTAAGAGAACCCAAACACAAAGTTACTGTTGGAAATACTAAGAGGGGGGTGAATCAATATTTATTTTCAATTGTTATTATTATGATTTTAGATTCTTTACAATTTAATCAAAGAAATGATTTTATTAAATATAGAAAATGATTGAATACAATATCTAATAATTTTGCTAAGCACCAACTTGGACTTTAATGAGGCTCCAAACTCTAAGGCTTCGACCCTATCTTATCAAGGCACCAACCTTGAATTTAGGAGCACCAACTCCAAGGAAATGTTTGATTGTATTACACTATTCCCAAGGTATTCTTCACTAAGCCATGTCCTTTGTAGTCTTTGTAATAGGTCGCGGTCTTCACTACAAGTTCATTTTAGGTCTGAGCTTTCCAAGATTAACCCAGTCAAAAGATTTTGTTTTCCCGCTGGTCTTTGGCTTCCTTCTTCATTCGTCCTTCACCTTCCACTGGTCTTTCGAATTCCTTCTTTCCCGCTGGACCTTCAGCTTCCTGCTTGACCTTCGGCTTCCTCTGTTTCTTCAAGTTCACGAATTGTGAACTATCTCACCTTCTCTATGATGGTTGCTCGAGATCAATTCACTTCTCGAGGTGGAGAATTTAACTTTTATATATATATATATATATATATATATATATATATATATATATATATATATATGAATATCATCATTACCCAAAAGACATGTTCATTGGAGGAGAGGCCGACTTGTGTATGGGGTCGCACATTACAAATATATCATAAACCTATTTATTTACAAACATCCATATTCTAATAGATGTTTGGCTGATCCAAATGGATCCTAGAATACTCTCTAAGTCTTCGAAATCTTCTTAAAATTGCTAAAAGATAAAAACTATCGCATAAGGGGAACCTTCAAAGTGGCAAAAAAACACTATCGAGAGGCGAAAAAACACAAGAAAACAGTGAAAACAGATCTATCAGCAGCTTGAACAGTGAATGCACAGGAGTCGTGGGATCTGGCTGATCAACGGTCCAGATCCGATCAACAAATCACAAATTGGAAGTGACAGGCAGAGTAAATTGGAGCACACCACATAAAACTTGACATGGCGATTGGCGGAGTCAACGAGGACCGTCGACCAAGTTGCAGATTGATGGTCCATGTTGCATCACCGAATCATAATCGGCAAATACGAATAGAGCGCTCACCAAACGGCCTAGGGTTATCGCGATATGCGATTGTGATCAATCGCATCGCGATATCGCAATAGACAAACACAATGGAGCAGGGCTATACACACACACACACACACACACACACACACCACACACACACACACACACACACACACACACACACACACACACACACACACACATATATATATATATATATATAGATGCGATGCGATTAGCTGGACTCAATGGAAATATAAACACTATTACATAAGATTTGAGATCCGCCAAATGGCATTTTTAATGTATTTTCGCATGTTTCGTTTATTAAATGAAATGCAAAGGGAAGCACTCATGTGATGAAACCTGGTCTGGAAGGGGTTTGTAAATGACATTTTATAATATTTCAAATCCGCCCAAAACCATTTTCAGGGGATTTGGCAGTATTTTAACGTATTTCCAAAATACAAAGGGGAGCCATAGAGAGGGGCATTGCGACATGCGATAGCGACTTGTAGGCGAACTTGATGGGGAAATAGACCAGATTTGAGGACTTTTGAAGTCCGATAAACAGTGGTTTTGGCGGATTTTTATAGTTTTGAATGCATTTCTCCGTGTTAACAGAAAGCAACTGTTTTAGGGATTTCAAAAGCCCGATGCACTCATCCGTTGTATAATAGGTGGCCACCTCCCCTTAAGGTGTTATGTAATGATTATTTAACGTTAGAAGAGGGATTCAAACAGATAGAGTCCTGGAGACAAAAAGACGACAAGAGGAAATGGACAAACAACACAGATTGGCTTTAAAGCCACAGAAACAAAGGCAGGTAGTGTTGAGACAGAGCAAAGACAAAGACAGAGTGATTGAGAGAGTCTGTGTACTCAGAGAGGCTTGAGAGGTTCAAAGCAAAAATATTGCTATTGTATATGTTGTGTATTGAGACTCCAGTTGAGATCATACTTTTGTAAAAATCTGTTCTGAAGATGTAATAGAGAGGTCACCATTGAATGCTGAACCAGGAGATGTAGCCCAGGAGTATTGGGTGAACTCCTTATTAAACTTGCTATGTGTATATGTGTTTGTCTATTATGATCTTTTACTACTTCATTGTCTATGTATTTTTCAATCTGATTGATCCATTGCATAAAGTAACATAGGCATATCCATGCACATGAGTCTGTAATACCTTAATAATTATCTTAGCTCTCATTATCAGATCAATGGTGGTCTCACATACCACATCACTTCTTAAATCACAATCACAACTTCATAAAACTCTCACAATCACAACCCTTTGGCTTCACGAAATAACATTGTCGATGCCCCTATTTATGACAGAGTAGATGTGATGCGATATTAAATAATTGTTAATAAATCCATCGGATCCACAATTCTATCGCAATCGACAATTTTCCATCGTGACATATCTTCAAGACTTGTGATATGCGATAGATGCGATACTTCTTAAGGATGTATTATAATGGTGCAATGGGTCTGCAATAATATCGCAGTTAGGGTTTTGACGTGATAAGGATTTAAAGCTTGTAATGCAGTGGATGCGATATTTCAATAGCACTGTTACCATAAAATTATCGGGCTCGTAGTACATATCGCAATCGATGGATTTCAATGTGGCAAGGATTTAAAGAGACTTGCAATGTGGCAAATGTGATGTCATATTAAGACGTATTGTAATGGGGCTATCGGGTCTGTGTTACATATTGCAATCGGGGGTTTTGAGCAGTGGCATATAATAGAACCGCTGATAAAGCTGCTGATATGTTTTCTCCAATGTGTTGTGGACTTTAAAGAGTTTCCACGACTTATTACTCGGATGTTCCTTATCTCTTTTGATATGTTAACTCCTATGATATGTTAACTCCTTAGATACTCTGCAATAATCCTCCGATGTGTTAGCTCCTTCGATATGTTAACTCCTCTGATATGTTAAATCCTTCGATATTTCTCTAATATTTCATGTGATATCTCCAATATGGCTCTTACTCTTGAGCATATGCGATATTTCGATAAAAACATATTGTAACAAACTCTTACTCTTGGCTTGGCTTTCCTATGGCTTCTCTTCGATTTCCGATGGCTACACTTTCTTGATTTCCAATGGCTTCCCTGATGGCTTTCCTCCTTGGCTTCTTGCTCCTATTACTTCACTGATCTACTCTACTTCTCCTTGGCTTCACATCATCATTTATTATTCCAAAATATTTCCATATTGACATAAATGACGTCTAGATCAACAATCTCCCCCTTTGTCATTGATGGCAATATTCTTCTTCTCTCCCCCTTTGACATCAATGGCAAAGGAGGGTACACGGATTCCCCCTGTCATGTGGCATCTTAAGAATCAGTTTAGTGTGATGCTAGAGAAATAATCCCCATCTTTTGATGAAGATGTTCAAATGCTTCTTGAGGAAGAGGTGTGGTGAAAATATCTGTAATCTATTCCTTAGTATTGATATATTCCAACTTGATGTTTTATTTAGCCACCTATTCACAGAGAAAACGATACTTGATTGGTATATGTTTGTTCTTTGAGTGCATCAATGGATTTTTACTGAGACTGATAACACTTGTGTTGTCACAATAGAGAGTGATTGGATATTTAGTTTCTATGTTGAAATCCTTCAAAGATTCCTTCATCCATAGTATTTGTGTACAACAGTCAGATGCGGCTATATATTTGGCTCCAAGTGTAGAGAGAGATATAGATGATTGGTTTTTGCTAAGTCAAGATACCAAGCAATCTCCCATAAAAAATGCATTTCCACTGGTGCTTTTATGATCATCCATGCTTCTAGCCCAATCAACATCGATATAAGTTTTCACTATAATATTTGTGCTTTTGGGATACCAAAGACCAAATTCAAGAGTTCCTTTCAAGTATCTAAGAATTCTTTTCACAACCAACAAATGGGATTTCTTAGGAGATGATTGAAATCTTCCCACCATTCCTACTGCTTGCATAATGTTTGGTCTTGTAGTAGTTAAGTATAAGAGAGCTCCAATTATTGACTTGTAAAGAGTTACATCTACTGGGGGGGGATTCATCATCTTTGCTTAACTTGCAGTTTGTGGTCATCAATGTGCTCATAGGTGCACATTCTTCCATTCCATATATTTTAAGCATGTATAAGATATTTTGTTTGAGAAAAGTACCTTTCTCCTTGGAGTGCCAGAGTTCTGGTTGGCCCACATAGATCTGCATGAATGATCTCTAGAGGTTTTGATGTGGAGAAATCCCTATTCCTGTAGCTCGTTCTAGTTTTCTTTCCATGTTAACATGGGCGACATACAACTTGATCTAGTTTGAACATCTTTGGAATGTCCCTCACTGCATTGATTTTGCTGATATTGATCAAGTTTGTGTAGTGATGTCTTCCGAAGCCATCACCTTCATGTTTTATTGTATCGAAATTTCGAACCAACCTCTGTGGTTCATCATTAGGACTGATCCTGATGATGAACCACAGAGGTTGATTTGAAACATCTATACAATAAAACATGAATGTGATGACTCCGGAAGACATCACTACAGAAAATTTTGATCGCAGAAGCCTCAAATCTATAATTTATCAAGTTATCAAAACTTGTATGCCCCAGTCACTTATGCCACAACCAAATTTCATCTGTTTGAATTAGATAACATTTATCTTCTTGAATTTTGTTCAGAATGTATATGTTATTTGATGTTCTAACTTCTTTTGCCACAAGTTCTCCTAAGGAAGAGTTCCTTATTTCACAATTTTTAGTATTGAAGACAACATTATGTCCTTGATCACAGATTTGGCTAGTACTCAAGATATTATGTTTGAGCCCATCTACCAACAAAGAATTTTGAGCCTTTCCTTTTGCATTAATAAGGGTAACAGTTCCTTTTCCAACAATTTCAGTAGATTCACTCCCAAAGGATACATTTCATTCCTTTTTGTTCAATGAAACAAACTTCCTTTTGTTACCTGTCATATATCTAGAGCACCCACTATCCACAAACCAAAGATTTTCATCATTGTGAGCATATCGAGCTAGACCACATTTATCTGTATTAGGATTTTCATCTTTTACTTCTCTCCTTTTGAAGGGGCAATTCTATTCACTATGTCCATTATCATTACATAATGAGAAAATTGGATCAAATTTGGCCAAAGGATCAAAAGAGTTGAAGATCTTGATTTTTCCTTGCCCTTTGAGACTACATGGTTTGTTTTTTTGATCCTTCAATCTTGGTGCTTCACTCTTATGAGCCATGCAATGTTTAGCTTGATGACCAAAATTTTTACAATAATAACAATGCCCAAAAAAGATAGTTTGGTACCTGCTCTAATAGCCATGCAATGTTTAGCTTGATGACCAAAATTTTTATAATAATAATAATGCCCAAAAAAGATAGTTTGGTACCTGTTGTAATAGCCATGATTTGAATCAACTGTATTTCTTGAAGTTACTCTTTATTCATTTTTTGGATTTGAGATGGGCCTTTGATGAGATGATTTTTCATCTTCTCGATTGCTGGAAAGTATGTTGTCATAACTTCTTGCATTATCATTAGTACTTGATGATTCTCCTTTAAAACCAATCCTAGACTTGTCACTTTGAGATTTCTGAGCATTGACAATGTGATCAAGTGTTTGAGAACTTTGCCAACTTCTTTTGATTTGTTCCAATTCCTTTTTGAGGGATACTATTTCAGCTTCACATATTTCACATATTTCTTCCTTTTTCTTTTAGTTTATTTTTCATGATGTCCTCCCTTCTTTTAGCTTCCTCTTTTTATGTTTTAAGAGAGATGACCTTCTTTCATAAATTCTCATTTTCTTCAATGGAACTTATTAGTAATTCATTTGTATCTACTTCGTTTTCATGTCTTGGTTCATCATCTTCAATGAATGCCATAAATAGTACTTCTTTGCTTCCAGCATAGTCATTTTCTTTTGATTCATCATTACTTCCTTTGTGATGAAAGGTAACTTTGGATGATTTCTTTTTGATGACCACATATTCATGCTCATCAGATTCATCTTATTTAGAGAGGAAATTGTTCTTAGTAAATCCTTTCTTTTTGTATATCCTCGTTTTTGAATCTTCCTCATCATCACTGTCATGCTCATGAGGAAATTTGCAGCATAATGACCTATTCTTACACATTTGAAACAAATAAGAGGGTGCTTAAATTTTAGCTTGGATCCTTTCTTTAGTCTTTGTAAAAATTGCACTAATTCGGATTCAGCATCAGAGTCATCACTATTGGTATTCCATCCTTTCCCCCTTTTTGATTTTGAGGCCTTGAATGCTGCATCTTTGGAACTTGGGGTTCCTTTTCTTATCTCATAGGCAATGCAAATTCCATGAAGTTCATCCATCTCGAGAGTATCTAGGTCCTTCATTTCTTCTATGGCACTTACTTTGGAGTCAAATCTGTTTGGAGAGATCTTAAGACTTTTTGAACAACAATGTTTTTTTCAATCTTTTTGTCCAATCCTTTAAGAGAGTTGACTACTTCAGCTACTCGGAGGAAGTATGATGCAATATCTTCTTTATCATCCATTTCCAGAATTTTTGCCTCTTATGGGTTTGAAGATTTTCCTTCTTAAATTTAGAGTTCCCATCATATAAGCTAACCGACTTATCCCATATTTCTTTGGCCAAGTCACAGTTCAAGAATTTCGTAAACTCAGAATCAACAGTCCCACTAGTAATGGAATTTAGAGCTTTGGAATTTGCAATGTACACTTTCCTTTCATGGCATTGTACCCATTAAAAATGGAGTCTACTTGTCCTTACTATTCTTCTTGGATGTGGAAAATGTTTTTTCTAAGTGAGATGTTCCATCCTCTTCTTCAATCCTCATTTCATATGCCATAAGTATTGCATGCAATTCATCTATGCTGAGATTGGTCAGATTCGATCTATCTTCCAAGATAGATACCTTAGGGTTAAATCTTGCTGGCAAGGTTCTGAGGATCTTTTGAACAAAAATTTAACTTCAATTTCCACAACTGTTTGGTTGATTCTGACACATTAGTCAATGTCATGCCACTCTCTATTGCTAAGTGAATCAATGCTCAATGGAGTAGCATAGTTGCGCAAATCATCCAACTCATCAAAACATGTGTGACAACCATTGGTGAACTTTGGGATGTGATCATTCGGTTATCGTTCGAAGGATGAGTTCATCAGTGCATTAACATTATGATTGTGGACATCCCGGAAGCATATGGCTTATTTGTTAGTAGAGACTAGTCTAGCAAGCTGCAAGGATACTTTCTACGGACTGGTCACGCTTATGGCTTCCACACAAGGGAAGAAACATCCAGATCTAGGTGTTGTCGGAAAGATACACGAAGCATAACATTACTCCCTTCCTTTCCCAACTGGCAAAAATGAAACTTGTAACATAGATCATAACAGTAACAACACTAGTGACAATAGTACTAGCACAACAAGCAGTCCTTGTACAGATAATATGTGGACCCTATACTTTGACGGATCCAAGACACAGGAGGGCTCTTGAGTCGGTTGTGTTTTAGCGAACCCATTGCAAAGGAAACACTTAGTCTCAAGCTGCTTGGAATTCAAGTGCATGAATAACACCGCCAAGTATGAAGCACCCGTTTTGGGCTTACAAAAAGCCATCCGTATCAATGTTGTTGTGCTTAAAGTGGTAGGTGATTCAAAGATTGTGGTATGTCAAATATGTAACACCATACACTGTGTTTCACCTAGTCTTAAGAGTTACCAACAAGAGGCATGGTGACTTATATCTAACTTCCAAGATTTCAATATCATCTCTATACCAAGAATGCATAATGCAGCTGTAGATGCTCTGGAAAATGAAACTACTAGGATGACACCGCTTAGTGATAGATTTTCTGTTGAAATTTTGTATAAGCCATCTATCCCTAATAACATAACTAATTTACATGTTTTTGATGATGATCAACATATACTGCATTTCATGGCCAACACTAACATCTTTAAGGACACAATGATAGATGAAGATGAGCATGAGCAGTCTCTATAGAGCGCCACTGATGAAAATAAAGGCAAATTCATCCTCAAGGGTGTGGTATCAATCAAGAAACTATATGACGTGCAGAACCACTTTAAGGGGCCAGTGAATGCCAAAACCCACAGTTCCACAATGTTGTACGAATAGATCAACCTCGGAACATACAAAGATCCAAAGTTCGTGAATCTTGGTACATGTTGCACACTAGAAGCGCGATAAGGTTTTTTCCGCCTATTCAGACAGTACCGAGATGTGTTCGTGTAGATGTACAATGACTTGAAAACATATGATACTCGAATAATCCAACACATCATTCCAATCAAAGAAGGGGCCAAGCCTTTACAGCAGAAGCTAAGAAAAGTGCATCCATTGCTTGAGCCCCTCATTTAGAAAGAATTGACTAAGTTGCTAGATGCTCAAATCATTTACAAGGTTCGTCATTCCACGTGGGTTTCAAAATTAGTCCCTATCAGGAAAGTCTGGGGAAATCCGCTTGTGCATTGATTTTTGAAATCTTAATCATGCCTCAGACAAAGATAAATACCCAATGTCGTCTATGGAGCACATATTATAGACAATATATGGAGCAGATATGTTCTCTTTACTAGATGGTTTCTGAGGATACAATCAGGTTCCAGTAGCAGAGCTTGATAGACCGAAACAACATTCCATACCAAGTGGGGTACGTTATATTACTGTAGAATTCCGTTTGGGTTAGTAAACACAGACATTACATTTCAGCTGCAATGGACATCGCTTTTCGTGGGCTCATCGGATGGAGTGTAGTGGTCTACCTCAACGACATGAAAATCTTCTCTAAACAGTGGTAAGACCACCTGCACCATCTCAAGAAAATCTTTGAGCAATGTTAGAAGTATGGGATATCCTTGAATCCCAAGAAGAGTGTCTTCATAGTGTCTAAGGGTAACCTCCTTGGGCACATCATTTCCAAGAGTGGGATCAAGGTAGTGTTGGAAATACTGAGAGGGGTGGTGAATTAATATTGCTTAACAATTAGCACTTTTAAATCATTTGAGAGCATTAGTAAATCTCCAATTATTATTAATGCTTATGCAGTAATAACAGTAAATAAAAGAACACAATAGACATAATAATTTTAGGTGGAAAGCCACCTCCGGCTCAAAAACTACTGAACGCTTTTCTAATAAATTCTTTAATCTTTAGCCCCAACTGAAATGAAAGCAACAACTTCCTAGAATTCTAGAAAATCATTCTTCTCCAGCTCCCACTAGAAGGACGCCCCAAAGCCCAGGTTTCTTCACTAGTCAACTGAATGGATAACCCAACATCCTAGACCAACCTACCACCCTGAAGTGTTCGCATGATCCAACTTGTAGGCAACTACATGCACAAACCTAGCACCTCTGTGCCACCATATAATGAATGAAATGAGACAATAGTGTGGATTCCTGTACTAGGGACAACGATCCACGATACAATATGATTTACAATGATTTTAACCGAACACCCAATCACACTATGACTCGCAACCCAATCATGACATCATCCCAACAGAGACTCTTATACCTCCCAATAATTCCTTTTCGACTCTTTTACAATAACGACTCTTCCAATGATGACACTTTTACAAATGACTCTTTTACAACTTTACAATTATGACTCTTGGCCTTGACACTTCTTCACAATATACGAATGGTTGTCATGTCTTCAAAGGATGTCTCAGTGCAATGCTTCCTTTGATTTGATACTTTTGCTCTTGAATTATTGCTTGAAGTTGTACTTGAATGTTCTTCTACCTGCATGCAAAATTTTCCTGATGAAACCAATCCGAAGACAAAACGAAATACCCTTCAACTTACCTCTACCTGAAAAACACATGTAATGCATAATAATGAATAAATACAAATTAAAATTACAATGTGTACCTGAAGTGTGCTTGTCACTTTTGTTGTTGACTTGTTGTAGCAGTGGAAAAAGACTCCCACTCTTGATATAGGCTTGGACTCTATGCAAGACTATATCCAAAACTGACCTAACGATATATACAATAAAAATTGATGACAAACCCTAGACTTATGATGGACTAAGTTCTAAGTACAACAACATAGACCATTCTATCAACTATGACAAGACAAGTAACATGAAATTACAAAATCATATAGATTTAGTAGACTTGGTGTAACATTAAGAATATATAGCATCAAATGTGTAGTATCAAGAATAGGACATCCAAAATGTGGTATCAAAACTAACCGTGACATATAGAGACATATAGATATAACCGAGACCCTGTATGTACTTACTTTGTCCTGCATAAACATATGACAGAGATGATACTCATATTTCAAATGTAAACATTAATCATACATACCTTTCTGTAGGAGACTTAGCCTTGACTGTTGATGTGTGGTCATTGAATGCATGTTGTTTCTTGCCTTCTAGGAGCTTGATATTGAATCTATTGTATCTATGTAATTTCGTATCTCTAGGTTTTGAAATTTCGTCCTGTCGTAGTCTTCTGAGTCCTCTTTCCAACCCCATTGGTTTGATCAAGATTGGATTCTTCAAGAAAGGGTTATGCCCAATCTCCCACGATGAGCTGATTATAGACTATTTCAATAGATCGAACTTGCATGAAGTGCCATGTGTCACTATTGCAAACTTTGGCACTGAAAACGCCACACAATAAACCACAGTCCGTCCTCTTTCTGGGAATATTTACGAAATTTGAATCCAATGCTCAGAGAGAAAGTTATGATGATTTTTCCAACATCACCTATTTGACATGGAATTCAGGAGTCTTCAAAAACCCTAACTTCCTCGGATCATATCTCCGGAAATACAGTAAACCAAGATCTGAAATTCAGTTACGAGGTTCATCAATATTTTGGTTCAAATTGGTTTTAACTTCAGCTTCTGAAGCTTAGCAGAAAAAACATTATAGGAAATCTTCCACGATGACCTGTTTGAAGTCACAAAATCCCTATTAGGGGAGGATATGTGGGTCATTATTTATATGAATGTCTTGAGTTGAGAGGGTCCTCAACAAGTGAATGTTGGAGGGATTTTATGATATTTTAATTATTATTATTAATTATTGACTATTCAATGAGCACAACCAATTATGAGTGCCATGCCATAACTCCATAGGGTTTTAGCCCACTAACTTGAGTTATTAACTTCAAACATGAATATCTCTCAAACTGTGAAGAATTACTTGATGTGCGATATATCAACAGAAACATCTTGATGAGTAGAATCATCTAAAATATCCTTGACTTATAATAGAGTAATTTTTCAAGTTAAAATTTCCATGCAAGGTCGGGGTAGCCCCTAGTGCTACTTGAGTTGACATCAATGAAAACCACTGATCAACAAGTAGATCCGGACAGAGTCTGGACCATCACGCAGATTCCTCATCTTGTGAACAAGAAATCTATGTAGTCCTTCATTGGGAATATTAACTTTCTCAAAAAGTTCATCTTTGATTATGTGCAGATTGTCAAACCCATTCAAGAGATGATCAAGAAGGACGTCGTGTACAGTTGGGAAAAGAAGGAAAAATAAGTGTTTTCCTGGATTAAGCAAGCTATAGCAGAGGCCCCTGCACTATATACTCCAAAATTCAATAAATATTTCTTGCTCTACACGTTTGCTTCTGATACTTCACTTGTTGCGGTGCTCACTCAGAAAGATGAGCTGAACAATGAACGACTCATCTCTTTCATGAGCGCGAGCTTGCAAGGACTTGAAATGAACTATCCCACCGTGGAAGAAAAAGCATATGATGTATACAAGGTGGTTAAACATTTCAGAACATACCTCTTGAAAGTCACTGCATTGTTTTTGTGCCACACCCAACAACCAGATTACTGCTTGTTCAACAAGAGCTGGGTGAGAGGTGGGTGAACTAGGTGACTGGACTGCAAGAGTGTGATCTTGACATCAAGCCAGTTCACACCATAAAGGGTCGCCGTCTTTGCAGATTAGTAGCTGAAGCAATACATGCACAAGAGGAAGAAGTAGAGCTCACTGGCTAGGATCAAGAAATTGAAATGTATAATGTTGAGCAAGCCACCCCCCCCACTTCGCACAAAAACTCTTGGTACGCAGACATGTGCCAATGCCTTGAGCATGGCACCATGCCCTCTCACTTCTCTATGCGGAAGAAGAGGGCACTACAACTGAAAGATTTATCTTACTAGTCAGTGCATGGAGTGCTTTACAAAAAACATCACAACTTCGTTTTGCTCAGGTGCCTTGAGGCACAAGATTCAGAAATGGCGTTATGTGATCTCCATGACAGACTAGCTGGGGGTCACTTGGCGGGAAACACAACAGTGCACAAGGTCATGCAGATCGGTTTCTACTAGCCTACATTATTCAAAGATGCACATGCCTATGCCTGCAAGTGTTCAGTCTGTTAGAGATGTGCCAGAAGAAAACGAAGGTTAGCAACCCCATTGCAGCGTGTTGTAGTGGACAAACCATTCCAATAGTGGGGATTGGACATCACTGGGGAGAATTTCCCACATTCGTCAAAGCAACACCACTACATCTTAACTTTACTTCAAGCGGTGGATGGAAGTAGTTCCGTTGAAACAAGTGAATGACTAGGAATTCATCAACTTCCTAAGACAACACATCTCGAGGTTTGGCATTTTCGTATCACTTGTTTTTGACAATGAAACGTACTTTTCTTTGTTAAAGATTTATGAATTTTCATTGCAAAATGGTATTGTGTAAAGCATTCAACTAACTACTACCTGCAGGGAAATGGTCTTGCCGATTCTACAAACAAAAATATTATCTGTGTCAGAAAAAAGAAAATTTACTCTTAACAATGAAACTGGCATTCTTCTTTGGTGAATGCTCTTTGGGTTGATCAAGTCACACCCAAACACTCTCTAAATACCTCCCACTACTTCCTGGTATACGGAAAAGAAGCCATCCTCCCACCAAATATCTACTTGTCTGCTCTCCAATTATCCGAATGCACGCCGTGTCTATTGGCTCAGCATAGGATGGACACATTACACAAGCTACATGAAGAAAGGGTGAAGCAAAAGAAAAGTTCATACTTCACCAAAACTATATCAAGAGATGGTTTGATAAGAAGACTATAGGGAGTATTAGCTTCACTATGGGTGACATAAACTTGTGGTGGGATAAACCCCGCGAAGACAAAGGAAAACATACAAAGTTTCAGTCCCTATGGATTGGCCCATTTATTGTCCACAAGAAGCTTGGATGACACACGTACCGTTTACAATCACTTGATGGGAAGATTGACACTCTCCCTGTCAATGACCAAGACTTGAAATGTTATTTTCAATGATTTGGGGCCGCGCCCCACATCGTGTACATACTTCTTTCATTGTTGTTTTGTTATTTCTTTTCTTTTTTTCTTTGCTTTATTGTTTTGTTCTTTGCCTTGCTGATTTTCTTTGCTTTGTTGTTCAGTTGTTTGTTCTGTAAATAAGTGTTGTCTCTCATTGCGTTCTGGTTTCTAAATGTGCATGTGGCTGAAGTTCAAAGCGTCTTGTGACATTGCAACACTTGGCTAGTCTTGTGTTTGTCTTCTTTGTGCTTGGTTGTAACTTTTGGCCAATGAAGTCTTGATGGAAAATACGATCCATCCGTAAGGAAAGTTTTGGTCAAACCATGAACCCATGTTCAGTCTGGGAAACCTCATGCCTATACTCAATTTTCTGCTGTGTGTGTTTAAGCTTATCCAACTAGTAGAAATAAAGAAGGGAAAATCTAAACAAGCAAACTTGATTCAGAGGTCTTAGATGCTTCTCTAAAGGAATAGACTCGTCTACTTTCAATAAGTCAGGATCCCTCTTCCGCCCCAAAAATAAATAAGTGTCTATGCACAATTCTCCTTAAAAAAAAAAATAACAAAAGTGAAAGAAGAGAAAGACTTCCTGCAAAGAGAGGTGAAGCGAGCAACTCCACTAGGGTACTATCCAGGCTCACTAGCAGTGGAGAAATGTTTTTGTTCCTATGTGACTCCATTAGGGTAATGTCCAAGTCTGTTGGCAGCAGAGCAACACCAGAAATGAAAACTTATACACTGAAAATCTTAAGCTTGAGAGCCAAATTACCCTTCCCGCTTTGAAACACTATGCTCTAGTTGAATTATTGCATTGTGTTCAACTGAGTTGGTACAAGGTGAATCGTGTCTGTCCACGGGGTAAGTGGGGAAGCTGGGGTGATCTGCACAATAAATCAAAATTTCCCGAAAGGCCAAGGCCCTATGCTGAAAATGAACCAAAACATAGAAGTTGGTATTCAACCAGTGTGTCGCCAAGTGTTGTAGTGGCTGCAACATCCTCTGAAATTTTGGCTTGCATCCAAATTTCAGAGCCTTCCTTGGTTTTTTCTTTGATGGTTGCAAACACTCGAGCTCACCCCATGAGCTCTTGTGAAGTCTTTTCATATTTTTGCTTGTTTGACCAGTGGTTGTCTTGCAGCATGTTGATTTCTTTATCGTGCTTGTGATCTAATTCTGGTGAGTTTGAAGGTCTGGCTTTGTGTGTTTGGGTTGTCTTCGCTATGTGAACATCATTTGTACTCACACACAAAGTTATAAATATTGTCACGCAAGTGTCATCACGGTTGTCTGAAGGTCTATCACAAGTGTCGCACTTGTCGCTCTCAACTCCAAGACAATCTCACTGAGGGCATGTTTCGTCTTGTTGTCATGGTGGTTTATGTTGTCTCATTGTCAAGTATGCTAAGTGTATGCTCATAATGTCAGTATGCACAAGTTCACTTGCTTTCGACACTTAGCCATTTTGTTAAATCTTAGGCTTTTGTGATCCAGGGTTGATCATTTCCACCATAGGATTCTAAGAGAGGCTATTGAGTTTAAGAAACGTGCTAAAAATCTCAATAGGGATGATGGGTGGAAATTGAGTAATCTTGATTTTTTTTCCCTTTTTTTATAGATAATTTCATATATTTATAAACTATTGGTAAATATTTTACTTTTAGATAATTTTCTTCAATATTACATTTATTTTATATAATTATTGATTTATTTATTTATGAAATAAGAATAAAGTTAATCATGGTATAAATTAAAAAATGGTTATTATAAATAAAAAATAAATAATAAAAAATTCATATATAATAATTTAAATATTAGTAATAAATAAATAATATATATAATAATTTAATATTTTTAATAAATAATTATATTTTTATGTTCCATTTATTGATTTATTAGTTTATATATTAATATGTTTTGAGTTCGGTCATTTTTTATTTTATTAATTAATAATTTCTTAATGGGTTATTATAATAAGTAATTAATATATATAAAATAGTAAATAATTAGATATTAAAATTAATGGTTAATTTTATAACAGCTAGTCACTTGATTGGAATTTAAAAATTAAAAATATATTAATTTATTAATTAAATAATTGATTTCCTAATGACTAATTCTATCCCTGATGCATCTTGGCTATTTATTCATTAGGATCTATAGATTTGTCACCTTTGTCCTGAGGATGAACCATATTAGCTGGTTCGAAACGTCGACCAAATAATACTGATGTGATTAATCCGAAAGGCATGCTTACTACTTAGCCATTTTCCTGAAAATTTTCCCCGACTGGACAACCCTTTTCCACCAAACCCAATTGAGCTTCACTGCGTAGTCTCAACCCTCAGTGACCCTGCTCTGCTTCCCAGACATGCGCAGTGCTCGAGGCTGTCCACCAGGTCGGTGCATTGCACAATCCCGGAGGTGAGTAACCTATCTGCCTCCCAGAATTGTGCAAAAACTACCTCCCTCTCCAGTTGAACTGTGCATTTCTCAAGCATAGTCATCAACCCTCCTCCTTGCCCACCAAAGGCCTGCATTGCTCTGAGACTTGGGTCTTCACTCTTCCCCAAAATTGCATAGACATGCCCAAACTGGTCATCTGTTGCTTTGCTCTGCATTGTTCCCGAAAATTGTGCAGAACTGCCTAGATGACCCTTGCTGCCTTGCATTAGGGGAATTCTGAGGTCTAAAATGGCCCTCCTAAGAAAAATGTACAACCAAATAAACTTTATAAGAACCAATAGGATTCAGGATGATGATGTCAACCATGGGGGATTATTCACCATTTTTTGAGTAAAAAGGTAAAAATATTAAAAAATAATAAAATAATAAAACTACTTTTTTTCAACTCGTATTTTCAACTTATCTCCATAAGGTTTTACTCAAATTTCGAGTGGGAGTACTCATTTTATGCAAAATTTAATTCCTCATCCAAGGAGTACCCATGTTACATACTTTTGATGGACCCTGCTACATGAAAAATGAGAAATACATGAAAAACGTGATTGTAATCACGTTTTTCATGTATTTCTCATTTTTCGTGTGGAAGGGTCCATTGAAAATATGCAACATGGATACTCCTTGGATGAAAAATAAAATTATACTTCCAACAAGTGTTTCTGCTTGAAATTTGAGTAAACCCATAGGGAAATAAGTTGAAAATACGAGTTGAAAAAATATTTTTTTCTCTTTTTTCCCTCTAAAATTTGATGACATAATGTAATCTTATTTTATTATTTCCACGGTCATTCTATAATGTCCATAGGAGGCCCATTTTAGACCTCAAAATTCCCCTATTTCTTTGCCCTACCCCCAGAAATTGCGCAGACATGTCTGGAAGTTCCCCTACTGATTGTCCTGCACCATTCCCAGAGATTGTGTAGTCATGTCCAACAGTCCCTTTGCAACCCTACTCTATCCTCCCTCTGGAAGCTACACAAAACTGCCCAGTAGTTCCCCTATAACCCTGCTCTGTCTTCCCTCTAAAAATTGTGCAAAACTAACCAACAATCTCTCTGCAACCCTGCTTTGTCTTCCTCCTGGAAATTGTGCATAACTACCCAGCAATCCCCTTGCAGCCTGCTCGGTCTCCCCACTGAAAACTGCACAAAATCTTCCTCCCTCAGGGTCCCACCTTGCAGTTAACACTGGTGACTCTCATTGTGAAATCATGCCTCCCAGTGATCACTGCGCAGTTTCTCCTGACAGTATAGGTTGTCATCCCGAAATGCCTCATTCTAGCCTGCGTCGCACCCTGCGTTGTCTCAGTGAGTTGTCCTCCCTCCCTGTCACCCATAACACGAGAACAATGCATCATGCTAGACTAGGAGGTTTTGGATTTGATGTTATCCCGTCATGAGTGAATTGCAGGAATAGGTACATTGGAAGATCATGGCAAGACGATGAACGAAATGAAGGAAGAGCACACATGCTAGAAGACTTTCTTGCAGCTAGACGAAGGTACCAAGCATATCAAATAAAAAACAAAAGGAACACATGCATTGAACCATCAACAAAGACCAATACCATTGGAGAACCATCAACAAAGACCAATGCCATGCGGAGGAGAAGACAAAGCACACCAAGAGTACATCCATCACTCAACAGCACAACAACTTGATATGGACACCACAGTCAACCATTACATGTTAGCAGTGTCATGTCGAGTTGTGTCATGAGTTGTTTCAGCCACATCACCATTATGGGCCATATCCATTGTAACTGAATGTAGTGAAAAGTGAATTTCAATGGATGCACACAAGAAGTCGAAGAGTCATGTTAGTTGAAAAGTCATGGGAAGTTGAACAGTCATGAGGGTAGTCCAAGAGTCACAAGGGTCAAGCATCACCCTCGGCTATATCTACCCCTCCCATTATTTGAGAAAAAGACTTTTCACCTTGGCTCCTCCCACATAGCCTTGAGAGTCTGTATTTTGTTCTTTGAGGAGCGAGGTGTGCCTCCAATGTACCACTACTGGGACTAGTGATGTGTGGTGTACAGATGTGTCTTGGGACTTTTTCTTAATTCATAAGCCTGTTTCAAGCCAACTCGTTTTCACACATGTTTTGTAGATGTTTGTAAGACTACTCTTTAAACATTTGTAATGCATGTTTGCTTAACCTATACTAAGATAGTTGAACTACTTCGGTTATTTTAGTACTTACATTGTTGAAGATGTGTTGTATTGTTTATCACTGTTGTCTCATCTATGTGGACTACTTCACAGGACATTAGACAGACCATTCTTATTTTCTTGGTTATAACGACTGTCACCTCCGTGTGGACTACTCTACTGGATGGTGTACGTGTTTTCCCTTGCACTTTAGTTTTGACGGCTGCTGCATCCGTTGTGGACTACTCCGTTGGATGCTGGACAAACCCTTGTTGTTTTCACGTGTATCTCTCCCTGGGTGGTACTACTACCTCTCATTTTGAGGCTCACTTTTACCCTCCCCCTTACAGTAAGAGAATTGGGACACAAAGTTACATTATGCACTCATTAGACATACTCACCTCACGTTTTGAAGATACAAGCATAGCACCCTAATGTGTTGAACAACGAGAGCTAAGGAAAATCTCTAAGATAATGGAAACTGGGCCATCATACCCAATGGGACTCCAACACCTAATTGTCTGAGGTCTAGTTGGGACTTCATACCGAGGAGATCCCCTTAATGTTGGTGGGTCCAGCACTATTAACACCTCCCTATAATTCAACCTTTTGAGGGAGAATATCTCCTAAGAATAAATTTGATTTTTTTTTAATGGATTATGCCACCTAGATACAATTCATGCCTCCTAGAGAAATTTAGTTGTTTGTGGAGGCATTGTATAGGAAATTTGGATTCTTTAGAAAATTCATCCTCCAGAGAATAGTTTAGCCCTATTTAGGAAATTTGGCTTCTTTAGAAAATTCAGCATTGAGAGAATAGTTAGCCTTGAAAACAAATTTGGCCTCCTTCAGAAAATACAACCTCCTAAAATGTTCAACTACTTAGATAAAATTTGGCCTGCCACAATTTAATTTGGCCTTCTCAAAGGTTATATTGCCACAACTAATTCACCCTTTTCCAAATAATTTGACTTTCCCAGAAAAATCCCGAAATTGCCGCAATGGATAATCTGATGCTCTCTTTTGACTCCACAATATCGAAAAAAAATCATCCTTCTTGCTAAATCCTTATGGAGAACTTGAGTGACTCTTTGATCCGGGTGGCCACCCACCTATTCCACTTGGCTCACAATACATGTTTCTATCAGTTTCCTATTTTACAACAAAATTTCCTATTTTGGCAGTTTTATATTTTTGGCAATTTTTAGGTCTTGAACTTTTGGAGCCGTTTTGAGGCCCTAAACAATGTTTTTTGGAGATTAGAAGGCATGCAATAATCACATCTCTTCTTAGAGATAAACTACCACCATTCGAGTTAATTTTCTTCATTATGCATATAAATAGTTTCAACATTTCTATTTATTAATTGAAGTTTAGTTTCTTTGTATCTTTGTGTGTTGATTTTAATCTATATTTCATTTCATTCTTGCCTTAAATTGAGATAAGTGACATCATACGGTTTGCTCTTTTTTTTTGTGAATGTCCCCAATGAGGTCGAGATATAAGGAGTTGAGACTCAAATTGCTTGAGCCTGTGCAAGACTATCCATGCCAACCCTGACGACCTCTCATGACAGAAAAAAGAAAAATGAGGGAGTAGGAGATCCTATCATATTGTTGCTCGAAGAAGCCCTCGAGCGACAAATGAATGAAATGATGGAAAAAATTTCCCAAATCTTCCAGTAAATACCAATGGGCGATGCATCTTCATCCAATAGTCACTTTGGAGGCACCACCCCCTTCAAAATACAAGTTAACTTTGACATTCCTATATATGAAGGCCAAATAGATGTAGATGCTCTATATAAATGGTTAAATTTGTTGGAAGGATATTTTTCGGTCCATAATTTCTCCGATAGAGTATTACTTTTGCACTCCTAAAGGTCGCCCCTCATGTCAAATATTGGTGGGAAACTTACTATGAGCAAAGGGCTAGGGAAGAATCCCTACTATTATCAGTCGCACCCTCTTGGAACTCTTTTCGAGACACTGTTAAGGAACAATATCACCTTGTTGGAAGCTATGAAAACAAGTACATAAAATGGACCACACTACAACAAGAAAGAGACCAAGGAGTGCTAGTGTTCACAAATGTATTTCATACCTTATGCACAAAGCTGGGTATCACGAACTTTGAGAAACCTCTGGTGCTCAAACACTGTCACTGTTTGCACAAATATATTTATGAAAAAAGGAGTTCTTGGAAATCTTCTCACTTGATGTGACATGCCAACATGTTGTCAAAATCAAACAAAAATTTAAACAGAAGAAGCAAGACTTTGGATCTGTGAATCCAAAACAGATAATAGCACCCCCAAATTGTAGAAAAAAGACAGATCCAATATGGAACACCCTATGTCAAACCATCAAAGCCATAGGCAAATAATAGTAATGGGAAGTCAAAGAAAGATATAAGAAACGAGGGTGTGAGTTCCGAGCCCCACTCACAAAAAAAATGAATGTTGCGGAACGTTGTCACTGGTGGCCAAGCTAAAAGCTTCAAAGTCAGACATAGGTTCTAACTTTGAGCAGAAACCCGACAAGGGAAAACAAATCATTGATGCAAAACCCAACACCATTATTGCCAACACCAAGGTCAAACAAAATGAGCTCGAATATTCAGAGGAAGATTGTGTCACTTCCACTCAAAGACATGGGTGACGGATGCTCCACTTCATTTCATTGTTGATAGTGAGAGACAAAAGAACTTCATATTAGTAGAGGTCATTAAGCGTTTGGGCTTGCTGATAATACCACATCTGTAACCATATACCATCGGGTGGCTCCACCATGGATGAGACCTTCGTGTCAGTCAATAGTGCCTCCCCACCCAACAACATCAAGCCTTTTACAGATGAGGTATTGTGTGATGTTGTTCCCTTGAAGTTTGTGATGTTTTATTAGGCCAACCATACTTGTGGAAGCATCATGTTGTGTACGAATCTAGACCTTGTATTGTTGTTATTACTTTGGGCATAAAATTATACAAGATACCAAAGGTAGCCCCCCTTGTTGTCGTTTCTTTGATCTTTGCTAAGTAATATAGTGAGATCATCTCTAGACTAGGAAATTTGTTATTCTTGATTTTCTCTCAAAGTAAGGGGAAGATCATGGCCACATCCATGGCCTCTAGAAAGAGCTCCTCTGTGCAACAGAACAAAGTGGATGAGGTCATGGAAGAGTACAAGGACATCTTCTCCTCACCCACGAAGGTACCTTTTCACTTTCAGGTCAAGCATTTGATCGATCTAACCCCTACCACACCTCTACCTAATGGGTCAATCTATTGTTGCTTTCTTCTAGAAAATGAGGAAATCAAGCGACAATCGAAGAGTTTCTACAAAAGGGGCACATTCAACCAAGTTACTCACCTTATGGGAGCTCAATTGTACTCGTACAAAAGAAGGATGGGTCCTGGAGACTCTTCATTGATTATTGGGCTCTAAACAAAATCACAACCAAGAACAAATACATGATTCCACAGATTGTTGACCTTGTTGACCAACTCAAGGGGGCCAAGTACTTCAACAAGGTTGATTTGAAGTACGGCTATCACCAAGTTCCAATAGAACCCATGGATGTATGGAAGACTAACTTCAAGTCCAATGAAGGTCTTTTTGAGTGGTTGGTCATGCCCTTTAGTTTGACGAATGCCTCCGCGAATTTTATGAAGCCAATGGATGAAATATTGTGACCTTTTGCCAACTCGTTTGTGGTTGTATATCAGGATGATATCTTCACTCTTAACAATATTTACGCAGAGAATTTGCAACATATTCAACATGTCCTTCACTCTTTGTGACAACACAAACTATGTGCTAATATGAAGAAATTCCTAAAATTTAAACCATTATGTGGGCCTAAAATTTAAACCTTTCAAGTGGGCCTAAAATTTAAACCATTATGTCCTATTGATCTTGTGTTGCCCCTTGCAACTACCCAAGTAGAATCTACACATGTTCAATCTCAAACTGACAAAGTTACCAAGCTTATTGAACAAATTCAACACATCCGCTAGTAGGTCCAAGATATATTGCATAGAGCCAACGTTAAGTACAAACAACATCATGATTATCACTAGCTACCACAAAAGTTTTAAGTGGGAGATGAGGTTTGGTTACATTTGTAGAAGGAACGCCTTGTAGGGGCTCATCAGAAGCTTCAACCATTCCACTATGGACCTTACACCATAACCAAGGTGATGGGTGACAATTCTTTTAAGCTAAGTATCCCCCCATTCCTTGGTCTGCACCTAATGTCTAATGTAGACAGTGTTTGGCCTTATTTTCCACCATTGTTAGACACATTAGAATTTGTAGAACAATTGACATTGACAAAGCTCAACTCTGATTGCATTGAACATGACAAAATTAATCAGATTATGGACATACAAATTATGAACACTCACCAACATAAGATCCAACTGTATCGGGTTGTCAAAGCAAACCAACTCCTACACCAAGGAAAATGGCTCACCAGTGGCCAAGTTTAACATAAGTTTCCCCATTTTATGGAGGCACTCAATGGAATGGGGACCATCACTTCCTAAAGGGGGAGGACTGATCCAAGTGGATATTGGTGGCCACCCACCTATTCCACTTGGATCACAACATAATTTCCTATTCTTCAACACAATTTCCTATTTTGGCAATTTTCTATTTTTGGTGGTTTTTAGGTCCTGAACTTTCAACATTGGTTTGAAGCCCTAAACAACATTTTTTGGGGATACAAGCAACAAGCATGAGTCAAAGATTCATATTTATAGTTTAAGGTTGTTATCCTTGGATAGAATTTTCTAACAGGTTATCGTGCACATCAAACAAATTTTGTCTGCTAAAGCTACTACCCCAAGAAGTTGACATTCCAACTTACCCCATTGAGACCCATAAGTCTTTGGTGCTTTATCTCCTAGTGTTAGGATTTTTGATGTTTAGGGTTTCTCATTGTTTCTTCATGATAAAAATACATTTGAGCCTCATTTTAACACAATTCAGGAATGCATGTAGCCATCACATCTCTTATCAAAGATAAGCTACCAACATTTGAGCTAGTTTCCTTCATTTTGCATGTAAATAATTTCAACGTTTCTATTTATCGATTGAATTTCAATTTCATTGTATATCTAAGTGTTGATTTTTAGTTTGTATTTCATTTCGGTCCTGTCTTAAATCCGGATCAATCCCTTGGATGGACTACAGTGGATAAGTCTCACCACCAAAATCAATCTTAACTAGTTAGGGTGGATTAGCGTCACCGCTAAAATTGTTTTTTCACTAGGGTTTCCCCTTACACAACAAGCCACAAGAGCGTTTTTAATTCAATTCTTAAAAATTCTAATCATATCCCAAAATTAACTCTTATCTTCTTTTTTTTCTTCACTCCGATACCATGGGTCACTTGACTTTATCATCTTTTTTATTTTAATTATCTAACATCACTTCAAAAATATTGCTTTTTCCCCTCAGTAACATTAAATGATTAATTGATCTCCTTTTTCAAATTGTAGCCTACAAGAATCAAGATAGACTCCTAAGTTGACCCCTTTTTAGTCACTACTTGAAAAGGGACATTGCAAGTGAGATGAAATTGTAGTCAAATTTACAAACATACCATAGTTAATAAAGGGATGATTTAATGTCACACAAACCCAATCAATGTATATCAGAACACGAACCTATGAGGACAAGAAAATTTATAGTGATTGAACAAATCACTGTCGCGAGGCTAAAATGGTTTTCAGTTCCCAGATTAATCATGTTTTATTTCAATTTTAAAATTTCATCTATTTCTTATATTTTAAATATTATTTTAATATATATTACCGTTGCTTCCACCTGTCGTTTCCTGCAAATATTGATGTTCCAAAAGCTCGTGCACATAATAAAAAAATGTACCATAATACCTATAATTTCGATTTTCCAGTATAGGGGCATATGTTTTCCTTTTGTTAATCCTCAACTCATAACTTGCAAAATTTTAGTTTGGTTAAACAACATAAACTTAATGGGCAAATATGAAAGATAATCGTGAGATGTTTTATTATTCACATGAATTACATTTATAATGCATCTGTGTGACTCTTGTATTCATCTTCCAAGGGCTCTTGGACTCACTTTGATTGTTCAGATCCCACACCTTAACCCTTAGCGAATTAGGTGTCCAACATCCCCTCCCGACCTCTCCCCCACCCCACCCTCCCCCACCGATCTGAATGGGTATATACAAGTCCAAAAAGAGAGCTATAATACAAAATACAATAATGCATCATAGCAATACACTGAATGTGCTCTTTGATGATGGTATAAGGTATGAGAACTCGAGGTCTCAACTGATGGTGGTTTAAGGATGATCACCAACACCAAAACGCTTAGTGTTGTTCCGGAAACTCTTCCAACATTGGCAAGACGCTAAAATCTTCTACTAGAGGAAGTGTCCGTAATTCTTTGAAGAGGGAGACCTTCAACTTGGAAAAGGGAGGTCTACAACCCGCAATGGTTTAAGGAAGGCCAACAACCAAAGGAATGCTTAGTGCGATTCTCAAAACTCTTCTAAATATGGCAAAAAGCTGAAGCCTTATGCTAGAGGAACTCCTAATGCTTTGGAGAGGGAGACCTTCAACTTGAAAAGGGAGGTCTACAACCTGCAGTGGTTTAAGGAAGGCCACCAACCAAAGGCATGTTCAGGGGCTTTTGCGTCTCTGGCTACAACTTTGAATGTTGTAGGTTCGGGCTCACTTGATGCATCTTTGAAATTTGTATATGGACATCACTTCTCCCCTGTCAAATACAAGGTGAGAAGATGAAGAGAACTAAACTGCAAGACTTTTCAATACTCTACAAATTCTGACATATGACTGAAATGTCTTCTTGGTTGTTGAAGCCCATTGCCAATAAGTGATCCATCCAAGGTGAATATTTGTTCTTGTAGGAGCTTTGTTTTTTAAGCATATGTGTGAAGAATGGGTGCATTGACCACAATATTTGCACAGGGGAAGATCAAAACAATAATCTTTCACATGGCCAACTTGGTCACAATGTTTCCATTTCATAATTTGTTGTGAATGTGGAGGAGAAAATATTAGAATTGGTGAAGGTGGATTGTTATGAAGAAATCTGACACTGAAATTTGATGGGCTTGGAATAGTCCAAAATATGAAAGGACACATCCTTGTCATATCCAAGACCTATTCTTTGCTTATTGTTGACAAGCTCTTCCCAAGGTTTGATGATTGGCTTGGGAAGTGCAAGTTGAATTTTCTTTGGAATGTAAATCTGCGTATGAAATGGGCACATGATGGGGATCAACCTCAACTTTACTGACTTGATCACTTTTTGGTAGTTGACGGGACTCAACGTTTTGAACAAAAATAGACTCATAATTATGTCTATTCTGTTGTAGCTCTTCTTGCTGTAACTGTGATTCAAGCTACAAAAAATCGATAGTCTTTTGCATTTTGTAAACATGCTAGAATATCAGAGAGAGTGTCCTTATTGATTTGGATTGTGTTGTTAGTGGTGGACATAATTAGAGTTCTCAATAACTCCAATAATCCATGAATTTTTGTCATTATTCAAACAACTCAAGTCAAGAAATGATCACAAATGTACTTGTTAAGACATATATCTAGCAATGCAATATTCTTCAAAATTACATGTGCCCAATGATAAGAGGGAAATCTACTCAATTGATAATGCTTTGCAAGCAATAAATATAGTCCTTGAAAAATGATTCTCCTTTGTGTATGGTTGTCAAATGAATTCCTCTACTCTGTCAACAAACAACAAGTTCATTGGAAGAGTTCAAGCTCGCAATCTACTATGATTTTCAAAATATAGTTCACATGATGGTCATTTCTCCATTGTCTCAAACAATTGCCTTATTCCACCAACTTCAACAACCCTTATAGTCTGGACTCTATACCCAGAGCCCAAAACACTAATTATATCTCCTTTGATTCCAACATATATAGCCCTCCATAATTACCGTCACATCGACATTCTTTTGGTCCACATAAAATTATTTGACAAGACTTGAAAGACTTTACAAGATTCCTCAGGTATTTGTAGAGGGTCTCCCGATGGTAAAAGATGAATGGACACAAGGTAGCCCATAAAATAAAGCCTTGCAGGCTCTAAGACCTTACTCTCTTCTAGCAATCCCGTCCTCTTTCGCTAATGTTGGAAACTTGACTCCTCCAACGACGGATAATGAATTGATTGTATAGAAGAACATGCGGTGGAAGGCGAATATCAAATACGAAGAAATGTCAAAGTGATGCCACTTGTTAGAGTTTCTGCACTATTTCTATTTGTTAGAGCTCAAAACAACTATCAACGCACCATTAAAAGATATAAAAAAGGAAACAACATGACCATAAAAAACAATATCAGCCTAACATACAAACTTATGTAAAACGCCTCATATTCAATGCATAATTCCATCCAAAAAAAATGCATAATCATCAAAATTACAACGTATATCCACTTGGAGAAAAGCACCTAAGAAAATGAGGAGGTAGTCTTTGACAAGCTTCCAATAATTACGTACAATTTTTACTACTCGTTGAGATAGTTGTGATGGTATCTCTTAGACATAACTAATACAAACAGATTCTTCTTGAGTCTCTTTATTTTGATAGCACGTAGGTGCACTTCGAGAGGTCTAGGACTTTACAAGTCTTCTACATGCTCATCTGCGTCTTTATAGTTATGTTCCTTTCCAACGCAATGCGACTCTACTTCACACTAAGCCAGGAAATCTCTTGATCCTTGTGTAGATGTTCATTCCCATTCTAGAGAAGATGAAGATGAGAGCAATAATTCGTCAAAGAAGCAAGTTGTTCCTTTCAATTTGAAGCTAAGAAATCCAATCAATGATGACGATCTGAGTCTTTTCAAGCGACTTCGACAATCGTTGACTACAGTTTCTATTGCTTGTTGCCTTTCTTCAGGATTGGCACACCTCACTGAAAACAACGATTGACCACCATAACTCCTTCGACGTAGGAATGACAATCAATGCTTTGCGGTAATCAGGGGTTGTAATGTTGGCAACACAAGAGGAGTGGTGCACTAAGACAAGACCTTTCTCCAGCTTCGGCGTTAACGGCCCTGAGGAGTTGTCTTGTGTGCCGAATTACATGCCTTAGAAAACCTGTTGGAGAGCATCAATTCGAATTGCACCGAGGAAACCTGAGACAGAGGTTATGAGTTTCTACCTGAGAAGTATGCTAAACAAGCCGAGTGTTGGGACGAGCAGGTAAGGGGTGATACAAGTTTCAAGGCTGCAGATAGAGTTCCAAGGCTGGACGAGTTAAGAATTCATTCACGCGTTCATTGGGATATATAACAAGGTTCCGATGCCTCTTAGTGAAAAATATCTGGAGAAGGCGTGCTATATATATAATTTTTGTTGTTGTTTTAACAAGGATGGGATGCCTCCAAATTTATAATCAAGCGATTGGGTCAGCCAAGGATTTACCCTCCATGGTGGTATGCAGATATTTGAGAAGACTTTGACAGGAAAAACCATCATCGTAGTTTGAGAGCCTTGATAAGGAAATATGAAACTCAAATTAGAAAAATATGAAACGCATGTCAGACTAGCAACCACTGAGACGCACCAACGAACAGACTAACCAATGCAAGTTGGCAAATAACGCATACTGAATGAGAATATGACAGACTGGTAATACAATAATAAGACGTTGTTTGAGAGGCTAGCACCAACTGACAACGAAAGAAGGCTAACCGTATGACAAATCAAGGGACCACATTGAGTGTTTCAATGGAAGAAAGCGATACCAAGGTTTACAATGTGGCAGAGAACAGTTCTGAGGACAGAAAACTGAAGGCAGAGAAAGGCCACATAACTGGTGGCTCAAATTATTAAACAGGGTAGGTATATGCCTACTCTGATACCATGTTAAACAACATAAACTTAATGGACAAATATGAAAGATAATCATGAGATGCTTTATTATTCACATGATGTACATTTATAATGCATTAGTGTGACTCTTGGATTCATCTTCCAAGGTTTCTTGGACTCCCTTTTACTGTTCAGCTCCCACACCTTAACCCTTAGCGGATTAGGCTTCCAACAAGTTTTGTAGCTGCTACTATTCCAAGTATTCTTGCTATATTGACAGGCTTATGTTAAACAGAGAAAACTGGGAAATGCAACATAAACAAGCCTAAAAATCTGCAGAATCGAGATCCCAAGGGATGAAGCATATAAAAATGCAAAAGAAAAAGGCATTTTGTTACAAGGTAGCATTCTCGTGAACTCATCTTTGAAAATCCAAACCCTGTGATCTCTTTCTGAAGACTAGTATACATTCTGCATTCGCTAACAACCAAAGCAATGTTTTAAAACTCCGACTCCGACTCCGAAATGGTAATGACTCGGCCGGCTCGTTTTCAATGACTCGGTCGTTGTAAAAAATACATTAAATATTTAGTTTTTTTATAAAAAAACATAATTTTGAAGATTTTAAACATAATTTTAAAGATTTTCATTCATGTTTCCAAACACACAACATTATAATATAGATGGAAGACAACATATGATCAAAGTAGGCTCATGAACCAATCCATTATATCAAAATGGTACCCAATGGCAATACATAGTCAACTGTCATACATGATCAAAGACTCAAAACAAAAAACACATAACCAAGGAGGCTAGAAATGGCCTCTACAAGACTACAAGTCTACAACAAAAGTACTACTGGCTAGTAGCTACTGCTAGAGGAGCCAAGATCATGTCGATCAATCTCTGGATCATCAATATCATCAGAGTCAGAGCCCCCTACCCATGGCTCCTCCTCATCATCATCATCTCCAACTGCAACTGTAGAAGTGGTACCACTAGCAGGCTGTGCAACTGCAGTAGATGCACGCTGAGATAGAGTAGCTATGCGGCTGCGTTTCTGTCGTGGCTCAGGCTGAGAAAAGGAAGCACCTACAACTGGAGTCCTTGCTGGCTGTGAGACTGAGGCTAGTGGATCTGCATTCAACTGAACATGTTCAACTTCAGCTGATGTCTCCAAATCTAAATCTAAACCAAGATCCTCATCAGGATCAAACTCTGCTGGACAACTCTCCACTACCCAATCTGACGTTGGATCAATGTCTTCCAACACAATGGGATCTGAATCAGGTCTTTTGTTCAGCAAATGGTTTCGTCTGAGCCGAAGGTTGTACTGGACATAAACTAGATCATTTAACCGTTTTTGATCCAAACGGTTTCTCTTCTTTGTGTGAATCCTCTCAAAGACAGACCAATTTCGCTCACACCCAGTTGCACTGCAAGTTTGACTCAAAATACGAATTGCAAACCTTTGCAATTCAGGAACATGGCCACCAAAGGCCTCCCACCATTGTGCTGCAAAACACATAAGAGTGTAATGAGTTAGCTCAACAAAATTACAAATTATATCTAACTTTCAAATTATAAACGATTCAACAAACTTTAAAAAAAAAAAAGTAAAAGTATTAAGAATTTGAAAATTGAAATTTTTGTTTACCTGGCTCATCTGCTTCTCTTGCAATCTTTGCTAGGTTCTTCCCAAAGGTACCTGCTGCATTGCTGAAGGTTGTGGCCTGTCGGTGTATCTCCAGTTGATCAGACTCCAATGGGATCATGCGATCAATGCAATCAATCAGTGCATCTCTGACCTCCCCCCTCAAAGCTCCTGACTCCTTAGCTTTATAATGAAACCGTGGGTTCAAAAAATACCCAGCTGCATGTATAGGGCGATGGAGTTGATTGTTCCATCTCTCATCAATGATTGCCCAAATGGGCCCATACTTTGCCACTCTATCCTTGTATACCGCCTTTATTTGCTCCTTTGCCTGATCCATAGCCTCATAAATGAAGCCCATAGCCAACCTTTCCCCATCCACCAAGCGCAACACCTTAACTAGTGGCTCGGCAAGCTTCACAACCTCTGCTGCCTTTCTCCAAAAAGTTTCTTCATAGATTTTCCTTTTCAATTCTTTGCCTTCCTGTTTGTTAGACCAATTGCTTTGATTCCATTCATCACTAGAAAACATCTTTTGTAAGTTTCTATGTTGGGAAAGCATAGATTGCAATGTCAAAAAATGTGTAGCAAATCTAGTGATGGCAGGCCTAATAATATCCTTGCCCCCAGTGTGTTTCCTGATGAGGCTCAAAATCCAAGTATGATTGTAGATAAATTTTGTTATGCTTTTGGCATGATCTACAGTGTTTCTGACCCAATCTAATTTTCCAATATCCTCA